>BQNB010004050.1:1500-110400 GCA_026074375.1 Tanacetum coccineum | reverse complement strand
GCTTATCAACAGCTCTGGCTTATCCTAAGATAAGCCAGTAAAGTCCTTGGGAGCTCTTCCGTTATAAGCTCCCCTTCTATTTAGCTTAAAAGTTCAAATATCAAAGGAATTATTTTACTAGATTAAATGACTTATTAATGCTCTATCATAAGCTTGGAGACTTATGAGAGCTGAAATAGAGCTTATTAAACTGAGGCTTATCACTTTGGCTTATTGAGAGCTTATGAGTTAATAACAAGAGCTAATGACAGATTTCTTAGAGATAAAAACTTAATTTCATTAATCTAAAAGCTTAATTACATGATTGAAAAGAAAATTACAACTGATTAAAAGAAAATTACAATAAGCTATTAAAAAGGTAAAAGCTAAACTAGGTGTAAAAAGAAAAAAAAAGAAGATTTTTTTATATATGTGAGGAGTGTGAGCATTTATAGTGCATCTCTAAAGCTTCTAGCCTCTTGCTTTCTTCCCACGCTCCTTCTAATCTCTGCCATTCATTCCATCAATCATTAGAGGATGAATTTGACTCATTGGATCATTTGCTAGTCACACGGATTGCCAAGCTGGCAATCCTTTGATGTGACAGCTTGTGATACTTGTGTGAGTAATTCCAATGTAAAAATCATCAACTCTTGTGCTTCTTTAAGTTCACGTGGCATTAGTGAGCCAATGAGGGTGCTTGATTTGACTAACTTGTCCTTGCCATCTTGTTGGTCATCCCTTGAATTGTCTAAATCACTCTTCAATTGAGAAAAGCCCCTTGTTTGACAGTGTGGGTTAATTGTAGGAGACGGTGAATAGTGAAACGGGTTTTGGCGCCATTTTCTTTTTTTATAACTGAAGGGGTAAAACGGGTGTATAACTTTGGGAATATGGCAAAGAAAGTCCTTCTTTTTGGTTTATGAAAGTTTAGGTGTTTTAAACATTTTCCAAATTTGGCAGAATTGGCCCCTTGACTTAGTTATAAAAGGTAATGGGTTTTAGGGTTTTGGGCCGGGTATGGGCTTTGGATCCGGGTGAGGTTTTAAGGGTAATTAAGGGCCCATTGGGCCTTAGGGACTATTTGTGAAACTTTTTGAAACTTGAGGGACTGATTTGGAATATTTTGGGGTTTTGTCTAGTGTTGACTTTGAGAGTTTACCAAGGGTTGACTTTTCTGACTTTGGCTTCCGGATCTTGCACACTCTTCCGTTCTCGTATTCGTGTTTGCCCGTTTTTGACGGTTTTCTTGTGATTTTTGTCTTATCTGTACCTGCACACACAAAACACAAAAACAAGTATATCTTTGCCATTTTAAGTGTGTTTTGGGTCATTTAGGGTTATTTTTGGTATAAACAGATATGTGTATTTTACACTTATCACAAAGATTATATACTGCTACCATTGTGGATTGCTGATCCACCATTCTCTAAAAATACAAAGAATTCTCCTAGTGATGCATTCAAACCTTCAGGAGATGATGGAAAAAAGGATGATGAAAAACCAAGAATAGATAGTGAAGATATTGATCATGAGAAGGACGATGATGTTAACAGCACTAACAATGTTAATGTTGCTAGCACAAATTAAGTTAATGATGTTGGTACAAAAACAAGCATTGAACTTCCAGATGATCCAAATATGCCTCATTTGGAAGATACTGTCTATTCAGATGATGATGAAGATGTTGGTGCAGAGGCTGACATGAACAATCTGGATACATCTATACCTGTTAGTCCTATTCCAACTACAAGAATACACAAAGATCATCTTGTTGAATAAATTATTAGAGACTTGAATTCAGCACCTCAAACAAGAAGAATGACAAAGAATTTGGAAGCACATGGTTTGTTTAGTTCGGTTCAGCAAAGAACAAACCATAAAGACTTTCAAAATTGCTTGTTTACTTGCTTTTTATCACAAGAAAAACCCAAAAATGTAATTCATGCACTGAAGGATCCAAGCTGGATAGAAGCTATGCAAGAAGAGCTTCTATAATTTAAGTTACAAGAAGTTTGGACTTTGGTGGATTTACCAAACGATAAAAGGGCTATAGGTACTAAATGGGTCTTCAGAAATAAAAAGGATGAAAGAGGAATTGTGATTAAAAATAAAGCAAGATTGGTTGCTCAAGGGTACACACAAGAAGAAGGGATAGACTATGATGAAGTCTTTGCCCCAGTTGCAAGAATTGAAGCAATTAGGCTATTTTTAGCTTATGCCTCATTCAAAGATTTTATGATGTATCAGATGGATGTCAAGAGTGCTTTTCTTTATGGTAAGATTGAAGAGGAAGTCTATGTGTGTCAACCACTAGGATTTGAAGATCCAGACTTCCCTGACAGAGTATACAAAGTAGAAAAGGCACTTTATGGATTGCATTAAGCCCCCAGAGCTTGGTATGAAACCTTGTCAACTTATTTGTTAGACAATGGGTTTCAGAGAGGAAAGATAGACAAGACTTTGTTTATAAGAAGGGACAAAGGTGATATTCTGTTAGTTCAAGTGTATGTTGATGATATCATTTTTGGCTCTACAAAGAAATCATTATGCACTGAGTTTGAGAAGATGATGCATAAGAAGTTTCAGATGAGTTCTATGGGTGAACTCACATTCTTCTTAGGACTGCAAGTAAAGCAGAAGGAGGATGGGATTTTTATCAGTCAAGACAAGTATGTAACTGAGATTTTGAAGAAATTTGGTTTTACTGATGTCAAGACAGCAAGTACACCTATGGAAACTCAAAAGCCTCTACTCAAGGATGAAGATGGTGAAGAAGTGGATGTTCATTTATATAGATCAATGATTGGTTCATTGATGTACCTTACTTCTTTAAGACATGATATTATGTTTGTAGTGTGTGCCTGTGCAAGATACCAAGTCAACCCAAAAATGTCACATCTTCATGTTGTGAAAAGAATTTTTAGATACTTAAAAGGTCAACCTAAATTGGGCCTTTGGTATCCAAAAGATTCACCTTTTGATTTGGTAGCATACACTGATAGTGATTATGCTGGAGCAAGCTTGGATAGGAAGTCCACAACAGGAGGTTGTCAATTCTTTGGGTGTAGATTGATTTCATGGCAGTACAAGAAGCAGACTGTGGTTGCTAATTCCACAACAGAAGCTGAATATGTAGCTGCTTTAAGTTGTTATGGCCAAGTGCTTTGGATTCAAAATCAATTGCTTGATTATGGGTATAACTTTATGCATACAAAGATCTACATTGACAATAACAGTACTATATGCATAGTTAAGAACCCTGTTTTTCATTAAAAAATAAAGCACATTGAGATTAGACATCACTTTATCAGATATTCCAATGAAAAAAAGCTAATTCAAATGATTAAGATTTATATTGACAAGAATGTTGCATATTTGCTTACAAAAGCATTTAATGTAAGTAGATTTCAATATTTGATTGCTAGTATTGGCATGCTCAATCTTTGAAGTCTTGATTAAGGATAGGATGTTTGGAATGGAATGGAAAAGCAGCTAAGGATGAAATTCAAGTTAGTGATGGTGGGCTAACTTACTACTGGTAAGTATAATTAGTGCTGCTAGTATACTTAATACTGTTGTGTTAATGCTGTTAGTTATACTTAATACTCTTAAGTATAATTTATACTGTGAGAATTGAGAGAATTTGGTGAGAATAAAAACAGAATGAGAGATTTATGATATAAAAACAGACAGAGTGATTTAGTAAGAAAAAGAATTGAGAGAATTAGTGAGAATAAAAACAGAAAGAGAGCTGTGTGAAATAAAAACTGATAGAGTGTTTTGGTGAGTAAAAGAATTAAGAGATGTGGTGAGTTGAAAAACATAAAGAGAGCTAATAAAAAACAAACAGAGAGAAATATAAGCAAAAAGAATTGAGAGAAATCAAAAACAGATAAGAGTTTTTGTAAGCCAAAATGTTAATTTGATGATGGAAAAGCTGATTGAAATAGAATTAGAGTTCATGCTGGTAACTTGAGGTTAATGCTATTACGCATAAACTTACTACTGCTCATGTAAGTTAATGCTGCTAGGCATAAACTTACTACTGCTCGTGTAAGTTAATGCTGCTAGGCATAAACTTACTACTGCTCGTGTAAGATAATGCTGCTAGGCATAACTTACTACTGCTCATGAAAGTTAATGCTGCTAGGCATCACTTACTACTGTTGGGTTACTACTGCTGCTGAAAGTTAATGTTGTTAGACATAACTTACTGCTGCCAGTTCAAGTTAATGTTGTTGATGGTACTTTCATAAATACTTCGATTAAGGGTTTCAATAACTTATTTAATCGATTTCGTTCAATCATATACTCTCTAATCATAAACCCTAACTCAATTTCATCATTCATCATCAAAACCCAACACAATGGATGCTTAAAAGTTTGCTGATTCGCATAATATGGTTGCGTTTTTGGAGAAACCCATTGAATGTGAAGGATTTAAGTAAATAGTGGATTTTCTGAATGCACACATTATCAAATATGCACTAACGGTTAATCCTACAGTCTATACTTCGTGCATTGAACAATTCTGGGTTACTGCTAAAGTGAAAACTGTCAATGGGAAAAATAGTTACAAGCCCTAGTGGATAGAAAGAAGGTGGTCATCATTAAATCCACAATAAGGAGAGATATTCAATTGGAAGATGCTGAAGGTATGGATTGTTTGCCAACTGCTATAATTTTTGAAGAACTGACAAGAATGAGGTATGAAAAACTTTCTCAGAAGCTTACATTTTATAAGGCTTTCTTTTCTCCTCAATGGAAGTTTTTTATTCATATCATTCTGCAATGCCTAAGTTCTAAGACTAATGCATGGAACGAATTTAGTAACATTATGGCCTCTGCAATAATCTGCTTAGCTACAAACCAAAAGTTTAACTTTTCCAAGTATATTTTTGGTAATATGGTAAAGAATGTGGATAGTATGGGAAAATTCTGGATGTATCTAAGATTTGTACAAGTCTTTCTAGATCAACAAGTTGGTGACATGTCTACAAATGATGAAATTTATGTCACACCCTCTCACACAAAGAAGGTTTTTGGGAACATGAAAAGGGTTGGGAAAGGATTCTCTGGAAATATAACACCCTTATTTCCAGCCATGATGGTTCAAGCTCAAGAAGAAGTGGGTAAAGGTTTAGAAATACCATCTGATCCCCAACATACACCCA
The DNA here is from genome assembly GCA_026074375.1 of Tanacetum coccineum. NCBI lineage: Eukaryota > Viridiplantae > Streptophyta > Magnoliopsida > Asterales > Asteraceae > Tanacetum > Tanacetum coccineum. The sequence continues at coordinate 105,244 of BQNB010004050.1, read as the reverse complement.
TTATTACTCAACCATATACATTGCAACCTCAGAAGAAACAACCTAGGAGGAAATAAAGGAAGGACACTAAGGTTCCTCAACCTAGTGGTCCTACAGCACCTATAGCATATGAGTCTGAAAATAAGGAAAATGTACCTACACATTCCAATGATCCACTGCTCAGTGGTGAGGATAGTATTAAACTTAATGAATTGATAGAACTTTGTACCAAATTACAACAAAGGGTTCTTGATTCAGAACATACAAAGACCACTCAGGCACTAGAGATTGGTAGCTTAAAAAGGAGGGTGAAGAAGCTTGAAAAGAAGCAAAGGTCAAGAACTCACAAGCTCAAAAGATTGTACAAGGTTGGTCTAAGTGCTAAGGTTATATCCTCTGATGATGAAGGTTTAGGTGATCAGGAGGATGCATCCAAATAGGGGAGGAAAATTCAAGATATTGATGCAGATGAAGACATCACCCTGGAGAATGTTAATGATGTTAATATGTTTAGAGTGCATGATCTTGATGGTGATGAGGTGTTTGTAGAAACTAAAAAGCATGTGGTTAATGCTGCTACAACTACAAGTACAATTTCAGTTAGTGCTGCCAAAGATTTATCTGATGATGACATGACTTTAGCTCAAGCATTAGCAGAATTAAAGACTGCTAAACCCAAGGTTGTTACAATTGTTGCTACAACAACTACAACTAATGTTACAAGACCCAAGACTAAAGAGATTGTTATTCAAGAGCGGGATTAACACCTACATCTACACCAATAGTTTCTTCTTCACAATCATCACAGGTTAAGGACAAGGGTAAAGAAATTATGATAGAAGACCCTTTGCAGATGAAGAAGAAAGATCAAATCAGCTATGATCAACAAGAAGTTGTGAGATTACAAGCTGAGTTTGATGAGGAAGCAAGGATTGCAAGAGAAAAAGAAGAAGCAAATGCTACCTTAATTGCACAATGGAATGATATTCAGGATACGGTTGAGACTGACTATGAATTAGCTCAAAGGCTGCAAGTAGATGAACAAGAAGAGTTGACAATTGAATAAAAGTTTAAACTGGTTCAACAACTCTTGGAGAAAAGAAGAAAATTATTTGCAACTAAGAGAGCAGAGGAAAAGAGGAACAAACCACATACCAAAGCTCAACAAATAAGTATCATGACTACTTATCTGAAAAACATGGTAGGGTGGAAGCCCAAAAACTTAAAGACTAAGTCATTTGCCAATGTTTAAGAGTTATTTGATAAAGCGATGAAAAGGGTAAATACTTTTGTCGATTTCAGAAGTGAGTTGGTAGAAGAAAGTTCTAAGAAAGAAAAAGTGATGAAAGATAAAGCAGAGATAGCACAAGAAGGCAATAAGACAAGAGCAGAAGTAATAGAAGAGAGCAGTTCAAAGAGAGCAGGTGATGAGCTAGAACAAGAAAAGATTAAGAAGCAGAAGATGGATGAGGACAAAGAAACAGCTGAGCTTCAAAGTATGATGGTAGTCATTCCTGATGAAGAGGAAGTAGGAGTTGATGCTATTCCTTTAGCTACTAAGCCTCCAATCATTGTTGATTGGAAGATCATTAAAGAAGGAAATATTGGCTACTTTCAAATCATAAGAGCTGATGGAAGTTCAAAGAGGTACTCATCAATGATTCAGATGCTTAAAAACTTTGATAGGGAAGATTTGGAAACTTTGTGGAAACTGGTAAAAGCTAAGCATGGATCAACAAGGCCAGAAGAAGGATATGAGAGAGTGCTATAGGGTGATCTAAAGACTATGTTTGAACATCATATAGAAGATACAATATGGAGGAATCTACAAGGACAGAAAGTGTTAATTTGGCAACTATTTGATTCCTGTAGAGTACACTTTATGGGGTTTCAAAGTCTGACCTGCTACAATCACCGACATGCTAAACAAGAAGTTACAAGCTGATCACTTGAATGAAATGTGTTATCAACTTCTTAAGCTCATGACAAAACAACTCAAGAAGGAATGAAGTGTTTGGAAGCATCCTCCTGGTGATTAATGAAGCTTTCAATGAAGAAACTTGAGATTTTGAAGATAAATATCAAGTTTAGGGGAGGATTGTTAGGATTAAAAGACTTCATGATGATCTTGGAGTTAATACTGCTGAGGTTAGAGTATATTACTACTGCTAGTATAACTTAGTACTGCCAGTATATGTTAGTACTGCTAGAGTAAAGTTAGTACTGCTGGTGAAGAATGAAGAAAATATTCTAAGTAGTTACTACTTCTTGTACACAGTTAATGCTGCTGGTGTATAAGTTACTACTGCTAGTGTTCAGAGTTAATGTTGCTGGTACAAAGTTACAACTGCTGACAGAGTTACAACTGCTGAAGGATTACAACTGCTAATGGATAAAGATTGCTAAGAGAAAAGATAAAGATTGCTTATGTGATATGTATGAGATATTTTGTAAAAAATACGTATAAGTTATTTGTTTGGAAGATCATGATAACTTAGGAAAATATTGTAATCCCATTAGGACTCTTTGGTGTATAAAAGGAGGTCCTAGAGTATAGAGTTTGATATCTCTTTGTTTTGATATCTTTCATTGTTTTGTCAATCTATTCGTAGCTTCAAGGTTTTGTAAACCCTAACACTATTAAGAGTGTTCGTATTATATTGAGGCTGAAAGTTTGGTAAACTGTTTGTTATTGATCTTATTCATTATTGTTTCATTGAAATTCTTCTTAGTATCATTGACTAGATTCCGCATAGTCTTTGATATTCACAATCAAAGTTTCTATCATAGTTGTTTTGGATTTACTCAATACAACTTAGCCTTATACAAGCTAAGCAAGATCTATTCTATTAGGATCAACAGTGTGATCCCTGGAACTTCGTTATCCAGGCCATGTTGCCCTTCTGTTAAAGGGCACAATCGTCTTTTCACTATTATTCTTGGTTGCACATTTGGTCCCTGACCCTTAGTTTACTACAGTAACGTTTATTGTTTCATTTTTTTGTCGTTTAACGTTTGCGTGTTTGGTCCCTCACGTCTATCTTTTTCCTTCCTCCCTATATATTTTTGCCTATTCTTATTCCGTTTTCCACCTAACTTGTCATAAAACCCGATTGCCACCCTATAAATAACTAGTTACAATCCTACTCTTTTTTAGAAAAAAAATGAACTGTATCGAGGAGATTGCAAAGGATGCAAAGGTTATTGAAATTAATGATCAATGCTAGTCTTAATCAAGAGGCAAGTGGAGACTGAGTTGATGCTTGAGGAGAAGTTTTGAGATCTATGTGAGGAGGTATCTAACTTTGTTAAAGAAATCGAAGACGTGGTAAAGGAGCTTGAGCGGTTAAGTTGTAAAGATGTGGAGAAGGAAACTGTTCGTTTACTCAAACATGGATAAAAGCGTGAGTTGTATAAGATGACGCGTCTCTAAATGATGGTGAATGAATCACATCTTAGTGTTCGTGAGAAACATACTTTTGTTAGTAAGACTATATTAGGTTTTGGTTGGTATTTGGTTTCCAGTGGTTTACTTGTATATTCGTTGTTTGAGTATGTGATTTAGTGATTATGGTTGTTACCATATTATAAGATTTTCAAATGATTTGTATTGTTTTCTATGTTGTTGATTAAGTAGTAGTCAAAGCAGTATTCTTTTTAAAACTACCCAAGTTGATCAAATGAAAGGAAGGATAATCATATATCCCCTGTTGGTTCCTAACCCATATTGACTTGTAAAAGTCTAACTTATCCAAACATCAACATACAAAAGTAGTCAATGCTGATTACAACACAAAACTATGCAATGCTGTAAAATTCATCATTTAATGATATTACTTTACTGTCAATAACATAAGAAAGAACAACAGAAAACACAATATAATTACAACATAGTCTATTTAAAGTTTCTTCATGGCTTCAACAAATTCCCTTTTTTAAAGGTACGCATCTGAGTTTCGTTGATGTGCAACATTAATTGTTGGCGCATCTCCATCTCGCAATCTTCAACTTCCTTGTAAAAAGTAACAACTTTTCATGCACGCATAACCTTTTTAACCTTTAACTCGTTAATAATTCCCCACCTTTTTTTCAAACTTTTGTCAACATTTTTAAGAACATCCAACAGTTTTTGTGCTATTTGATTGTCGTTCGCAACCTCCTTTTTCATTTGCACAACCCACATAAGAGCATAATTTTTAGATTTTGTGGCTTGTTCTAGTTCTTGTAGATGACCACCTATTTGTGAATGTTCAAGATCAATTTTTGAAGTTTCTATGCGTTTGCGCTTCATGTTTGTTTTAGAAGATGAACCTTGTGATCTAGTGTGTTAATTTATATACGAGTTTGTGTTAAGGGTTATGATGTTTCTTAACCCTTAATGGTCACGTCGTTTCATTATCACCAGTTAATATGAAGATTTACGATGTATTGTTCGTCCTTAAACTTATTTATATTATTGCATACTTGGTCCCTGAACTTAGTGTTCCCTGCCGTATTGTTTCCCGTAACTTCTATAAATTTAATGCGATGTATCGAGCCGTGTGAGAAACAGTCAGATGTATTGCAACTCGTTATTACAGTATATGTATTTCCTTTGGACAGTCAATTGCATTAAATTATTTGTTGATATTTAAGGGGTGATACTCCCAATCGTTTCAAACCCAGAAACATTTTCAACTCAATAAACACCTTCAAACCAAAATCCCAATAAACAAAAAATGGCTTACTTCCCACGACTAGATGAACTTGCGGTAGCTGCTAATTCTAGGGGGTTGTTTGAAGGGATGTTGGTGTACTGTGATCGTGAGAATGCGAGAGATCTTGAGTTTTCAAATGGTCTCGACAACTTATGGGTTGAGTTGCTTGAGCGTACAAATAAAAGGCAACTGTTTATAACTGAACTGGAGGGTTTGTGTCCATCAGCCAAGAGGTACAAGATTCTGAAGTGTCTAAACGAGGATCAAAAACAAGATCTTATTCAGTTGTTGGAGATTAGGAAAGTGATTTTAGGAAAATATCGGCAGGTGTTAAGAAAGATTGTTTTGATTGAGAAAATCAAATCTTTGTAGGAGTCTTGTTTGTGTCGATCTTTTACTATTATTGTATTAGATTTTGGGGAATGTCCAAAATGTTAACCATCTTCTTAATATATCATGGTTGGTTAATTTTATGCTTTTATTTGATTGTATTGCTGCTATAATACTTTTTGATGTTAAGATTACTGCGTGGGTAAATTTAACTGGAAATTTAAAACACACGTGAAAATATAGAGGAAAAGTTGCCGTTGTCCCGCTAAGGTTAGTATCGAACACGTGGACTCCCTAAAGAGTTTTAGTGTTTGCAAACCGTTGGTCCCTACGGTTAGTATGGTCTATTATCCTTTCCCGCCTTCTACATGTCTTCCAAAGGAAGATGGTTTTAAGGGACTATGCGTGTAATGAAAGTGCTAATTAATGAAAGTTACATAGATCCTAGTGGATGCCAGCCACCGAGCCATCGTATCTTAGATATCTAATTATTAGATTCCCTGTTTTACCGCTAATTTAAGTTATTTTTTGCTATTTAAGTGTTCTTACCCAACTTCATTTTCAAACCAAAATTTTAAACCAAATGCTCCACGGTCAACAACAATGGCCAACTTCCCACGTCTACAGGAACTTGCAGCTGCGGGAAACTCAAACAATTTGACTGACGTAATGTCGGTCTATATTTAAAGGGAGATCAACGCAGATCTCTAATTTGTAGTTGGATTAAGCCAACTGTGGGATGTGTTGTACAATCGGGTTAATGAAATGAGAATGTTGCCATCCGGCTGAATCTGTTTGGAGGTCCATTAGCAGTCTAATGTATCGAGTATCTCAAGCAGTTGTCCAAAACAAAAGTGCTTAGGATGTTGGAGCTAAGGTTGACGATAGCGGAAGTGCACATCCAAGTGCATAAAAGATAGATTTCCTTACAGTCCTTATGTTCTATTGATAAGCTTCTGGTTATTTAGGTTATCTTTTTTTGTTTTTTGTTTTTTATGTCGATGGGGATGAATGATGATGATTAGGTTGGGCAACTGTCTTTTAGGTAGATGGTGATGATGGTTGAGTTTGGGTCATGCCCCAAATTCTGTTTTGGTAGTGTACAATAATTGTACAAAGTTTATGCCGTTAGTGAATATATGTTAGCGTTTATGTATATTGTTTGTGTTTTGATTTCACAGCGTTTTCGACACTTGTTTGTGTGTCTGGTCGATTCATTCCCCCAAGTACATAAAATTCCCTATTTGACCATTCGAAGTCAAATTTATTGAATATGCGTTATCACAATACCTAAGATTGTCAAAAATGCCTAACTTGTAGGCTTTTCATAACCATCCGAAAGTTACAACTTAACTATTACATCATAAAACTTAGCAAAATATCAACTACCAAATACAAATAACACCAATGGGTCTTTATCAACCTTTCTTTGGCTTTTCATCCTTGACCATCTCTTCTTGGGTGACTCTAATCCTCTTGCTTGGTCTTCTTTCTTTAACCTGTTCATCATCCTAACATTCATCAGTCACTTCTTTATCAGATGATAGTGTTGTAGCTTGATCATTAGCCATTTTAATGACCTCTTCAGCAACCTCTTCATGAACATTGTTTTGAGCAACCACAAGCTAAATTGGTTGGTCTAACCCAACAAAGAAGTCTTCAGTTTCATGTATAGGATCATCTTGCCAATCAATTTTAGTACTTGGTGAATCCCAATCCCAACCAAAATGTTCACATGATTTTCCACTTGTACTAGCATCATCATTCGTGTCATACATTAAACATTAAAATTCATCTGGACTCTCATTTTCCTGGCTTAGCTTCTCTAAGATGTTATCCAGTGTCGAACTAAACTCTTTAAAAGCCTCTTCTTTAGTATCTTTTTCCTGGCTAAGCTTCTCTCTCAGTTTCTTACTGCCAGAATCTAACTCCACGTTAACTTCTCCCAATACCTTGATTTCATGATCACGAACAACCGTCCATTTAAACTTTTCAAGAGCCTCTTGCTGACTAACTTTTTCCTGGCTTAGCTTCTCTATCACTTTGTGAGTGCCAGACTCTAATTCAATTTTAATTTCCCCCAATACCTTGATTTCATCATCACGTTCAACCATTATTAAAACTTATAGATGATAGTGAACTGTACCCTTTGATATGTAAAGAAATGGATGGGATGATTTGTTTTGGTGATACGTGCAAGGTTTACTTATATAGGCGGGATAATTACCCGGCAAACTAAAAGGGACACTTTATGGATCAGGGACCAAACTTGTAGTTAAGATTATCGAATTTATTGAAATCTTAAAAAAATGCAAAATTTCCAATCTGCTAAGGTACCAACCGTGGAATTGATTGTTGAATGTATGTGATGGGGGTCAAGCGCGTTATCTTATCATAAAAACATTACTACCCATAATTTAAGGATGTTTATAAGGGACCAACGGTGTAAATTAACAAATGCAAAAAAGGCGGGAGATTTATACGTGTGGACAAGCAGTTCAAGGACCAAACATTGAAAATAAATTTATACGTTCAAGGACTACTAATGCAATAAATAATACTCACCTATTGACGGGGTATAACTTTCATTTGGCTCATGGCGCAGGATAATACAATTGACGCACAAAAATTAAATAAAATACCTAATAACCGTAAATCTTTCCAAATGAATGCAAGTGGTGGTAGTGGAAGCAACTCTCCTGTCTGGATGATTGTTGGTATACCCATGTTTAACCTTTGTCTTTTTTATACATTGTTCTTCTCAAAGGGTGTATTATTAATTTCAATTTTATATTAATCTTTATAGATGACAACGGCGCCGTGGATATAAACGTCACGATGGATAACCTAGAAGAGAGGTTAGCGAATCTAGAAATGGTGTTTGCCTACCTTAAAAATAAGAAGATGCTTGAAAGACAGGAAAACAAACCGAAGAAAGGTAACACTTAATCTGATGTATCTTGTGGAACTAATAGCTTGATTTATTAATGATTTGGTAATAATTGTTCTGTTATCGCCCCCAAAATTGGACCTTTAGTTAACGTGTCTCCAGTAACTCTAGTTAGAAATAGTTTCCCAACCAATCATTTTTTTTAGAAACACTTTCTTCTGATGGTACAACTAGTGAGGACATTGCAAAATTTGAAGTTGCATCTAAATCAACAAGTTCCACCTCCAAGCAAAAAATGGTTACAGCTCATAAAGTTGTAACCCAAAAGGTTCAAACAAAAGCATTTCCTGTTAAAATCCTTGTTCCAATAAAGAATTGCATACTAGGGCTTGCAGCAGCGCATACATAGGCTTGTACTGGTAACAAAACCTTTGGAACAAGAAAACAAAAAGATGCAATAGTTGCAGGCCAAGCCAGAAAGGGGAAAAAGAAGGTTTGAACAAGAGGGATTGTTCTTTCAAGTTAACAATAGACACTTTAAATGTGGACATGTTTGTTTGTGTTTAGCAGTGGTAATTTACCCGATAATGAATTTGTTACCTTTAATGTTTGTTTGATCATACATTGGATGGTTGTTGATCAAACAGTTTATGTTTAATCATCTAATATTTTGCTTATGCATCTTATGTCCATTTAAATAATATTGCTTCTGGTTTATGTACCTTGTGGATGATTTAGAGATAATCCACTTATGGCTTTATGTATTGAGGTCCTGTTTTGATATTATTTGAGATCATTCAATGAATAGCCTTGTATCTTGTAGCCTAGATTGTCTTTACATGATTTTTGTTTCAAATGACCTTAGGAGGATTTGACAATGAATATGATTAAGATTCTTTGGGATCCATAAGGTAGGTTTCTTATTGAGAAGGGCAACTCCAGTGCAGGATATTTCAAGGTAATGTTGAAGTATTATTGTTTTGATAAGTTTGACTTTTACAAAGCAATTAGGCTGGAGTCTAAAATAATACCAGTTCAAGGTAAGTTTGACTTTTATAAGTCCAATTTGAGTGGTGTCAAGTATAATACCAGTTTCAATACTACAACTCAAACTATCCAAAGTTGTGTTACATTTAAGGGACCAACGGTGATAGTTTAAACTATCCAAAGATAGTTAAGGGTGTGTTTGTTTATTGCCTAAAAATACTTGCATTCCAAATTTCGTCCCTGCGCCGTATTCCCTATTTAATGATGAGTCAGATTGGTGTGTTCCTAAAGTGATAAAGCACACTGTTTGTATTCCATTAGCAATAATTCCGGTAACAACTTAAAAAGTGATAACATATCGGCGACTTGCAGCACATGTGGTCGAGAACTCTGCACAACCATATCTCGTCTTTACAAACGTCGACCTTCTGACTGAAATATTAATCCGATTACCTATTCTCTGTATTCATCTCTTTACAACCGTATCAAAACAATAGCTACAAATTCTCACTTCCCCTCATTTCAACTGATAAACTCAGGAAAATTCCTATCCATGATCATCCCGCTGGTATTTTTGCTAATCACCTTACATCTTTATTTGAATGTAATTTTGTGTCGTTAGATTCAAGACTTAACTCAAAAAAATCAACTATGATCACTTCCCCAATTGGTTCCGCTGACAGAATTAATCATGTTAGGATATTAACATTCTTGCAATGGTTGCTTCTGTGTAGTGGTTGGCCATGCCTGTTTTTTATTACATCTATAAATCCACCATAATTTTGTTTAACAAGGCTTCCGCAACCAATTACTATTTAGCGTGATGATTCATGTTTTTTTCAGCAGTGGTGTATTAGATTGCCTTTGCTCCTAGAAATCCAAAGATCACTACAAAGTTGCAAGCTGGAGGCGAAGCTGGGTGAGACTTGGATTCAAATGTACCGTTCAGAGACAAGGAATTGGAGGCTTCTTAGAGACCGGTTTCAGCTATTCAGTTTGATCATTTTGAAAGTGGCATCTATTGGAATGACGCCTTCCATTAGCTAGAGGGGTTGAATAGAGAGCTTAAGCATTGCAAATTAAATATGGAAGACCATGACCATCCAATTATGACAAGCTTAGAAATTGCTCATGGGTTGCACAGGGGAAGGAACTTTTTAGAGTCTTTTGGCGGACCTATTAATGATCCAATTTTACTGCTCATGGAATTACCTCATATGTTGCATCTTGAAGGAAAATTATTCGAATCATGTGGGTGTCTTCTTCTTGTATGCAGATATGATATTGGCTCTACAGAGTTTACTATCTACGAGATGATGAAAAGGTCTTCTGTGTGGTTAGTTAGGTACCTTGTTAATATTGTGCAATTACTGAATCCACTTCCTGAAGGATGGTCGATTCGAACAGGTGTTTGGAGTATTTGTTTGGGAGATGGGGAAGGAGATGGGCTTTGTGGTATTACTTATCCGAAAAGGTTGTAAAATACAACCTAATATCAAATACTAACACTAAGATCTTTGATATTTGATCTAATCAAATGGATGACGATGTTGATGATGATGATGCGGTTCTGTTGATTCCACCTTTTGAAGTTGATCCTAATCTTTACGAGTTCATTCCGTCTCTTGCAAGTGTGTGATTATCGTTCTTTGTAAAATGGTTGTTAGATTTTGATGTTAAAATTAGGCCATTGGGTATTTCGGGTCTGTCGAATGCCTACTTCAAATTGTAATCTTTTGATTTTTGTAGTAATATGTAATGTTAAATTTTACTTTTACATGTCAATCACTCTGTTTGGTTTTGTAAATACTAAAATCCACAATGGGGTATATCACTCACTAGTTGGGTGTTTTTGTGAAAGGGAAACGGGAGGGGAAAAATAAACGAGAAAGTCCAAACGCGCGAGCGCAAAACGACAAAAAATTATAACAGTAAACTTTACTGTAGTAAAATAAGGGTGAGGGACCAAACGTGCAACCAAGAATAATAGTGAAAAGATGATTTTGCCCTTCAATAGAAACACGACGTGGCAAGGATAACGATGGAGATAACCGTCGTTACCCATAACAGAGTTCCAGGGACCAAACGGGTAACTACAATGTCAAATAGGGACCCCGTATGAGAGTCCCCGTTATCTAGGGACCAAACAAGCAAACGGGGTGGAGTTTGGGGACCAACAGTGTAATTTACCCTATTTTTTATTCCAAAGGACCATTGATGAAATCATATTGTTTTATTTCCAAGGGACCATTGATAAAATTTTATTATTTTATTCCAAGAGACCATTGATGAAATCATATTGTTTTATTCCAAGGGACGATGTGTGTTGAAATATTTGTATATATATTGTGTAGTGTGGTAAGGATTAAATGTGTAAGTAATACTAAAAGTTGTAAAACGTAAGTTAAAATATAACTTTAAATGTAGTTTTACAAGTTAGTTAAACTAACTTATCCGAGATTATTGACATTACTATAATGTTACTTGAGTATATCGTTGGCCGTTAAGACCGTTAATTAGGTTCATAGGTCGAAGGTGCGTTCATATAACTAGGGTTCCAAAAAAATAAGCATTTAATAATAAAATAACACAATCATGTAAAAGTGACTCAACAAATAAATAGAAGGAGTCAAAATGTCATATGTTTGCTATCGGTTACTAACCTCAAAATAGACGATTGTCACAATATTCCCCCGTTAAAGGAAATTTTGTCCCGAAATTTAGTTGCTCGTCCTAAGCCGTAGTTCTCGCGAACAGTTGCGGATACTTGCGCTTCATCTCATCTTATCGTGTCCTCGTCTGGAGTTCCAACAAACTTTTACGATGGGAATGCAACTTTGCTTTAGATTCTTGACCTCTCGGTCCGTGACTTCAATCGGTTCCTCAACAAAAAGTAGTCTGTTGTCGATCTTGATTTCCTCTAGCGGTACATGTAAGTTTACACCGACCAGACATTTCTTTAGATTTGACACATGGAAAGTGTCGTGAATGCCTACAAGTTCTTGCGGTAGACGTAATCGATAAGCCATAGAACTAACTCATTCGACAATCTCGAATGGTCCTACGTATCTCGGTGCAAGTTTGCTTCTCTTGCCGAAACGTACTATGCCTTTCCAAGGTGATACTTTGAGTAGTACTTTATCGCCAACACTAAACTCTTACGGCTTTCGCCGATTATCAACATAGCTCTTCTTGCAATCTCGTGTCGTCGTGAGTCTTTCCTTGATTTGAACAATCTTTTCGGTAGTCTCCTAGACAATATCTGGTCCAATTAGCTTGCTTTCTCCTACTTTGTTTGACATTTCCTTCCATACAAAGCTTCAAATGGTGCACACTTTACGCTCGAGTGGTAGCTATTGTTGCACGAGAATTCGACTAGTGGAAGATGAGTATCCTAGTTTACACCAAAATCAATGGCACATGCTCTAGGCATATCTTCTAATGTTTGAATGGTACGCTCACTCTGACCATCTGTTTGTGGATGGTAAGCAGTACTCATATCGAGTTGCGTTCCTAAGGCCTGCTGTAGCGTTTGCCAAAATCGTGATGTGAAACGTCTGTCATGATCAGATATGATTGACACAGAAACACCGTGTCTTGCTACGATCTCGTTGATGTACAATCTTGAAATTCTCTCCATCTTGTATTCTTCACGAATAGCTAAGAAATGCTTAGAATTCGGTTAGTCAATCGACGATGACCCAAATCGCATCAAGTCCGCTACTGGTTCTCGGTAATTTGGTTATGAAGTCCATAGTGATCTTCTCCTATTTCAACTCGAGAATCTTTGGCTGTTGAAGCAATCCTGAGGGTTTCTGGTGTTCTACTTTGACTTTAGAACAAGTCAAACACTTACTAACATACATAGCAATATCCTTCTTCATCTCGGGCCACCAATATAAATCTTGTAGATCATAGTACATCTTGTCTGCTCTAGGATGTACATAATACTTTGTAGCATGGGCTTCATCCATGTTTAAAGTTCTTAAATTGCCATAAGCTGGCACCCAAATTCGTTCAATGAAATACAATTCACCATCTTCTTTCTTTTCAAACTGCTTCTCTAATCCTCGCAACATTTCTGTTGGAGTTCTGAAATCCTTGGAAGCTTCACTTTGTGCTTCTAGTATCCTAGCCTTGATGCTAGAGTGGATCGTCATGCTCATAGCTCTAGCTCGTCTCGGTTTCATCTATTCCTTCCTGCTTAATGCATCAGCTACTACGTTCGCCTTACTTGGATGGTAGCGAATCTCGCAGTCATAATCGCTGAAAAGCTCTATCCATCGTCTCTGACGCATATTTAACTCTTTTTGATCAAAGATATGCTGGAGGCTCTTATGATCAGTGTAGATAACGCTTTTTCTTCTGTACAAATAGTGTCTCCACATTTTAAGAGCAAATACTACTGCGCCCAACTCTAAATCATGAGTAGTGTAATTCTTCTCATGTATTTTAAGTTGTCTAGATGTGTATGCAATCACCTTGTTTCTCTGCATCAACACACAACCAAAACCTTGGTTTGATGCGTCACAGTAAACTACAAAATCATATGGTCCTTCGGGAAGTGCCAGGATTAGGGCATCACACAACATATCCTTCAGCGTTTGAAAAGCATTTTCTTACTCATCACCCCACTCAAACTTCTTGTCTTTCTGAGTCAACAAGGTGAGAGGTTTTGCAATCTTCAAGAAGTTTATGATAAATCACTTATAATATCCCGCCAATCCTAAGAATGAACGGATCTCGGTTGAGGTCTTCGGGGGCTTCCAATTATTTATTGCTTCAATTTTGCTTGGATCCACATAGATACCTTCACTGTTCACTACATGACCAAGAAAACGAACCTCTTGTATCTAAAATTCACATTTCGATAATTTTCCAAACAGTTTCACTTTTTCAAGCAACTCCAATATCAACTTCAGGTGAATTTCATGCTTCTCCTTAGACTTCGAATAAATTAGGATGTCGTCAATAAAGACGATGACAAACTTGTCAAGATACGGCTTACATACGCGGTTCATAAGGTCCATAAATACTGCGGGAGCATTAGTCAAACCGAAAGGCATGACTGTGAACTCAAAATGTTTGTATCTCATCCTAAATGCGGTTTTAGGAATGTCTTCTTCTCGTACTCTCAATTGATGATAATCAGATCGAACGTCCATTTTCAAAAAGTATCGTGACCCTTGAAGCTGATCGAACAAGTCATCGATCCTGGAAGTGGGTAGCGGTTCTTGATAGTCAACTTATTTAGTTCCCGATAATCTGTACACATACGGAACGAACCATCTTTCTTCTTAACAAACAACAGAGGAGCTCCCCAAGGTGAGGAACTAGGTTGTATGAAACCTTTGTCTTGGAGCTCCTTGAGTTGGTTTGATAGTTCTTTCATCTTCTTAGGTGCTAGATGGTAAAGTGATTCTGCAACAGGCATAGCTCCAGGGATATGATCTATGCAAAACTCAACTTCGCGAGATGGGGGTAACCCGATAGATCTTCTGGAAATATGCTAGGGAAGTTACGTACAACAGGGATATATTTGAGTTTTTATTCATCTACTTTCATGGTCTTCAACTGTTTTAGGACTATTTTCTCAAAACAAACTATTTTAGCTATAAGCTTGGATAACCAATCCATTCCTACGATAACGTCAAAACTGCCGTGTCTAAAAGAATCAAATCAATGATAAAGGTATGACCTTCTAGTTCTAGTCTACAACCTCAAACAATCTTATTGGTTTCTACTTTAAGGCCGTTAGCTATTTTGATCTCGTAACCGGGGCTTTTAACACTAATTTTCATATCAATCAATGACAAGAAGTTGGTAGAGATAAAGCTATAATCAACACCAGAATCAAATAGAACGGTATCAAAATGATCGTTCTAAGAAAATGTACCCGTCAAAACGTTCGAATCCTACAGAGCATCAACAACACCTATGGCAAAGGCTCTACCACGTGCTTGGTTCCCATTGTTTCCTTGGTTACGATTTCCTTCAATAGCTAGCATCGGGTTTGGGCAATTTCCTCCTGAGGTAGTGGCTCGGTTCAATCTCGGGCAATTCTTCTTAAAGTGATTAGGGTCTCCACACTCATAACAAGTTAGCCTTGTGATGTGC
Source organism: Tanacetum coccineum (assembly GCA_026074375.1). Taxonomy (NCBI): domain Eukaryota; kingdom Viridiplantae; phylum Streptophyta; class Magnoliopsida; order Asterales; family Asteraceae; genus Tanacetum; species Tanacetum coccineum. The sequence continues at coordinate 90,244 of BQNB010004050.1, read as the reverse complement.
GGTCGTCGTAGAACTTCTACACGAGAAGTTTTACAACTCCCTATGCAGTGCACCTAATCGTTGTAGTGTAGTATAGGCAAGGCTCGGGGTTGTTTATCGTTCACTCGAGGAATAGGTTTGGGAAGGCTTGATCATGGTCTAACAGAATTCTAAGGGTTGAGAGAAGATTCTTTTTGTATTTTTGGATTTTATGGAAAGCAAGTAAATCATATATTGGAGAGGTTGGTTTGGTTTTAGCTATTAAACTAAATATTAACTACACTACTGGTGATAACAATAAGATAAAAGATTGTGTTTATTTAATCATGTATTACTCCCTAGATTTATTCTCCTAGTGTTGTTGCCTTGTCACACTTGTGATGATATGTGTAACTATTTCCTAAAGCATGAACGAATTACACAAACCCGCCGTCTACTTAGTATACCGCTAGAGCAATGCACAAGTAAGGTAGTATGAAGACTATTACCCGGTCCCTTGGAGTACACTAAGTGCATGTGAAATATATTAAAAGTGGATCAACCATATTAGGGGGCAAGGTAGTATGAAGACTGTTACCCGATGGTATCCTTTCTACACAATCACGTTTCCCTAGACATATAAACAGCGATACAGACAGAAGCTGGTTTTCTAAGACCTAACGTGCACATCCATCACAAGAAGCAACACCACTAAGATCTACATTCTAGGTTCATAATATTTCATAAAATTAATTCAATATAGGTTTAGCCAGGCATTTAAAGATAAAGCAAGAACAATAAATCAAAAAACACATGGAACTTATTGAATGATCAAAGTGAACCTTTACTTGATTAAAAAATGAACTGGAAGACAAGTACTATACAACTAGTGGTTTCAAGTCATTGACGACGTCATTAATCTACTATTTATTCTTGTGTTGTGCGCGGTTAGCATTAATTTCATGTATAATTAAATCGTGTAGCTAAAAACAATCCATTCAATGTAAACGGGCATCTTACAATTAGGTTTATAATCAATCATGTATCAACTAATTATTTGAGTATTAATTATGTCCTTGCTTTATGATATTTTTATCGGTTACGTAAAGTGGTCATTTCGCGATTAATTCATTTTTTCACCTTAAATTCGTAAATTGGAAAAATTTACAACAAGACATGTACATTAGGCAAAATAAGTTGGTATGTAAAAACCTACAACTAGTAACTTGCAACTTTCATATATGATACTAGATGTGTTGTTAATATCAAAAAGTTTCTAGAAACCCTCCCCCCCTCTCTACCCATGGCACAACAACAACTAGGAGACCAAGATCACACAAAAGTCTTCCACTTGGTATTGTACAACATATCCTCATTAAAACCTAGCCATACCATGTTTCACTTTGACCATAAGAAATTCCATGAATTACTCATCCATGTCTTGGACTACTATTGCATCTTTTTGACTAGCTAACACCATATATACAAGTATACAAGAGATAGATAACACACATATGCAAAACACTTAACAAGAAAATCAAACAAACACTCTCTCTTTCTCTCTACTCACCCACGGCAACAAACACCCCTTATACACAATCCATACCTTGATTTTCTAAGAGCATACACACATACACACATCATTCCTAAGATATACTAAGTTGTTTCCAAGCCTTGGTTAACTATTTACAAGTATTGAAGAAAGTTTTGCAAGATTAGGGTTTCTAATGGAAAATTAGGGTTTCAAGTGTGTAAGCTTTGGTTTAAGGTCTAAACAAGGGTTTAGGATCAATTTCTCATCTTCATACATCAATATAAGGTTATCTATAAACCTTTATGTCTTTACTTTATTCATTTTATGAGTATATATGTTTTATAGAGCTAAATCACCAATTAGGGATTTTAAATATGTTAAAAAGATAACTTACTTGTGGTTATGAAATTGCACACTTTTTCTTATGTTATGTTGTTGTATATATCATGGAATAATGAAATTATGAGTGTGGTAACATGTTGGTTAAAGCATAAAAAGTTATATATGTTTATTGTTAAAAGGGTACTTAAGAAAGTTTAAGGTTTTAAGCCTTGGTAGGAACATGTTATCTTGGATTTAAGGACAAATTATGGACCTATGGACTATATAATATATATGACATAGTATATTAAGAGTTGTAAAGAAATTGTGGTATTTTCAATTGTTGAAAAGTATATAAAACACAAGTATATAATTAACTATATAAAAGATACAAAAGAGGCTATTTGGATTCGAAATCCAAATAGTAGGGTTATCATTTTTATAAAATACTACGCCTCATGACGATTCCAAAATGATAAGAACTCAAAAAACGGATTAATAACGAAAAAGATACGCTAATTACGAGTTATACGTTAATTAAATGGGTTTATAAAATAACTTTTATAAAAATTATATAAAACAGAAAGTTTGGTATTTTTAACAAATTATACATAATTTAAGGATTCCAAAACAATAAGAAACGTAATTTTTTGATTAAAAACAAAGAAGTTATGAATTACGCAAGTTTATATATTTAAAATGTATAAAAATATTTTTATAAAATGTTACTGTTCATGACAGAAACATTAATTTTTGTAAACTTCATAAATAAATAGAAATTTCAAGTACGAGAACGTGCTTGAAAGAATTACTAAAAACGGAGCTAAAACGAATAAAATACGACGTTTACGATAATTCGAGTTTATAAAAGTAATTTTATAAACTATGAACAGTAAAAGTTACTATTCATCAGCAGACCCAACTTTATAAAATGTGATATATCTTTCAATAACAAAGACATACTCGAAGGAATCGCTAAAATCGGGATTAAAACGGATAAGTTATTACATATACGAGTTTACGCTAATTAAAACACAAAAATAGGTTTATAGCTGTTATAAACAGTAAAAACACTATTCACCACAGAATGTTGAAAATTTAAAAATGTAATATTTTGGGCACTCATCTTAATACGGAAGCGTGTACATAAGAAACGCGAGAAACGGGTTTAAAACGGGAAAGTTATGCTAGTTTTACTAAAACGATAATTATAAACGTTTTCACTTTATAACAACGATTTCTAAATTACAAATAGACGGTGATGAAGCTATATAGAATTATATGTGGTTATCAAAGTACTATATTACTAGGGAGTTTCATAATGAGGCCTCTTCGGGGTGGCGTATCGACGAGTTGTTGGATTTACGATTTAAAGTGTCCTAGCTCCTCATACGTCACTACATGACCTCTTAAATTATGATAGCCCGAACGATAGTATGATGTAACTAACATAGACTTGTATATGATGTTAGTTAATCAAAGCGATTAGTGCTTATACGACCTATGTTAATTTAGGTTGCATTCGATCATTTACGTGACGCGCTATCTGTGATATTTGGATTATCAGTAACTCAAGGTGAGTTCATAGCCCCACATTTTACATGGTTTTGTTTTATAAGTTTTGGGGTGGAAAACATGCATTGTTTTATAACTGGACACAAGTGGATACTTTTATATTATGATTACGTGTTGCCTAAGTAGCGATAACCCAATCTGAGCCCATTATCATGAACTGTCAATTACTGGACTGTGAGCGCGAGTGTTATGAATAGATCTATTGGGTTTGACAACCCCGTTCGGGTGATTAGCTATCACTAGGCAAACGAACGTATACCATGTCGGATTAGGGATGTTGCGGGTTAGAACATCAATACGGGCAATGTGGGCAATTATATATTGCCATATATTTATGTCGAGCTTCAGTGTCATGAGCTTAGAGCAACGTAATTACATTTATATGATTTCTGCATCTGTTGCATTATCATACACTTGGGAAATCTTGTGGTCCAACTTTATACGATTTATCAAACCTATGAATTCACCAACATTATTGTTGACGTTTTAAAGCAATGTTTTTCAGGAGGTCAGTAAGCACAAGGTGCAAGCGATACATTGGTGATTTTGTATTTTGGGATGACATGCTTAAAGATATGGTTACATTATATTTTGGGAATCATGTATTATGAACTAGTATCTTTGTAATATGGACAATGAAGAAGTTAAGCTTCGGGCTTTTTGTAACAAATGTTTGTTAAATCCAATGTATCAGTTTTAAACGACTTTTAATAGTCGTTCTATATATATCTTGTGTTATTGATCTAAGATGTGACATGCCCCGGACCCTTATTCCGCTGCGAGCCATTTTAGGGGTGTTACATAATGTCATCGACATATATTTGAATAATGATGAGATTTGGACTTTTCTGCTTAGTAAAAAGAGTATTATCTACCATTCCCATTTTATATTCATGTTTAATAAGAAAAGCTTTTAATCTATCATACCAAGCTTTGGGTGCTTGCTTAAGACCATATAAAGCTTTGTTTAATTTATAAACATGATCCGGTTTTTCAAAATCAATGAATCCCGAAGGTTGTGCCACGTATACCTCCTCATTGATAAAACCGTTCAGGAATGCACTTTTTACATCCATTTGGAATAATTTAAAATCTAAAGCGCAAGCATAAGCTAATAATATTCTAATAGACTCAAGTCTTGCAACCGGGGCATAAGTTTCATCATAATCGATGCCCTCTTGTTGGTTGTAACCTTGAGCAACAAATCTAGCCTTATTTCGAGAAACAACGCCGTTCTCATCTAACTTATTTCTAAACACCCACTTAGTTCCTATAATTGTCATATTCTTAGGTTGTGGAACTAACTCCCAAACGTCGTTAGCAATGAATTGATTTAATTCTTCTTGCATGACGACTATCCAACTTTCGTCTCCTAAGGCTTCATTTACATTCTTAGTGTTAGCCTCAAAATATTGAGTCGAACATGAAGTTCGTTCATTATGTATTTAAGTCTAGGTCAATCAATTAGTTAACGTTGTAATAGGAAAGTATTGGGAATCGGGCTCGATAGTTAATCTAATATTGTATACGTTTCGGGTTTAATCTCAAGCAAAACCCGAGCCCGGGTCCTAGTCAAATATCCCGAACGTCACTTTAAGTGTCGAGGTATATATATACCTTTTCCACCAAGAAAAAAAAAGAGTTGATTTCATAATACACATTTCACTTTTCTATTTTCTCTCCCATCTCACTCTCTCTCTTCTTTCTCTCTCTAAGAAATCATCTCACTCTCTTTCTATATTTCTTGATCTAGATCCGTGTATGATATGAAGTGTATGTGTTAAAGGGATCCTACAATTGGCATCAGAGCTACAATGGGTTTGTGTATGATTCTTGTGGCTAAAGAAGATCAAATTCGTAGGGTTGTTTGTGTTTTTTTTTGTTCAAAAACAATAGCAAGAAAAATCAAGATTTGATCTTTGTTTATGGTTAAAAGTTTTAAAGATTTGTACTTTCGGGCTTAGAACTATCCCTTGCATCATTACTAGGTGGTTTTAACATCATTTCGTAGCTTTCAAGAAAGTTTGAAGATTTTTTCTTGGCTGCGTTTTGACTAACTGAAAGGGTGTTCTTGATTGCGTTTTGGTTATTGCGTTTTGGTTATTGTGTTTTGGTTCTGCGTTTTGCTTCTACGTTTTGGTTATTTGCCTCTGTGTTTTAGTTATTTCGTTTTGGTTATTGCGTTTTGCCTTTGCGTTTTGGTTATTGCGTTTTGGTTTTGCGTTTTGCCTCTGCATTTTGGTTATTACGTCTTGCCTCTACGTTTTGGTTATTGTGTTTTGGTTATTGTGTTTTGGGTATTGCGTTTTGCCTGATTGAAGACCCTTATTGCGTTTTGCTTAGGGGAGACTCTGTCCATTTTATTTCTTGGTTGCGTTTTGTCTCAAAAGGTTGAACTGCGTTTTGTCCAAGAATCAGCTCTGTGTTTTGACTAAAGACACTGCATTTTGTCCATTGAAAACCCTCGATTTGGAAAAACATTATAATCGATGTCGGCTCCATTCTTGATTCAAAAAGGAAGAAAAAACGACTAGAAGAATTAACAAAAAAGAACTATTTTCGATATGTTCTAACATGTTCCTTCTTCTTTTTCTTTCGTGTTAGCCTCAAAATATTGAGTCGAACATGAAGTTCATTCATTATGTATTTAAGTCTCGGTTAATCAATTAGTTAACATTGTAATAGAAATGTATCGGGAATCGGGGTCGATAGTTAATCTAATATTGTATATGTTTCAAGTTTAATCCCAAGCAAAACCCTAAACCGGGTCCTAGTCAAATATCCTGAACGTCACTTAATGTGTCGGGGTATATAAGTAACTTTTCCACCAAGGAAAAGTAAGTTGATTCATTTATAAAAATTCCATTTTTCCTTTTTCTAATTTCTCTCTCAACTCTCTCTCTCCCCTTTCTCTCTCTAAAACCTTCATTTCTTCTTCTCTTTTCTTCTTCGATTCGTTATATGTTATGAACTGATAATCGGGATCCTAAAATTGGCACCAGAGCTCTAGAGGTGTATTGTATTTGTGTGGTTGTGTGGAATTCGTGGGTTGGTTTGTTTATTTGTTTTTGGTTCGAAAAAATAGCAAGAAAAAACAAAGATTGATCTTTGTTTATGGTTAAAAGTGTTAAAGATTTATACTTTCGGGCTTAGAACTATCCCTTGCATCATTACTAGGTGGTTTTAACATCATTTCATAGCTTTCAAGAATGTTTGATGATTTTTTTCTTGGCTGCGTTTTGACTCACTGAAGGGGTGTTCTTGATTGCGTTTTGCTTCATCGTTGCGATTTTCCCAAAAGACTTCTTGCGTTTTGTCTTAAAGAAGTCATTGTGATTTGCTCTTGCGTTTTGTTGTTGCGTTTTGCTTATCGAAGACCATTTTTGCAAGCAAGTACAAACGTTATGCTGCCCAAATCGTAACAAATCTTGTGTTTTGCCTAGAAGATCTTGCGTTTTGTTCATTGCGTTTTGCCTCACAATCTTGCGTTTTGGTCATTGCATTTTGTCTCAAAATATTGTGTTTTGTTCATTGCGTTTTGTCTCAAAATCTTGCGTTTTGTTCATTGCGTTTTGTTCTTGTGTTTTGCTTCTGTGTTTTGGTTGATTTTATAGGTTGAGATCTGCCATTGCGTTTTGCCTAATTGAAGACCCTTATTACGTTTTGCCTAGGGGAGACTCTGTCCATTTCATTTCTTGGTTGTGTTTTGTCTAAAGAAGATTGCGTTTTGTCCATCGATCCGCGCATCAGGTGGTATTTGACCGAATTTAGGAATTTATCATCGACTAGCCTTTTGAATGAAACTTAACAATCTTATCATATCACGTTACTATGGGAATTTCATGTGAGGGTTTCCATTTGGGTATTTTCTTTTGACAGAGTTTGCTGGTTTTTACGATTAAAGTGCCTGACTCTGAAACATACTGACATGGCCTCTGTGATATGAATGAGCCCGCACATGATACAATATTTCACATAAATTAATAAATCAAAAATAACTTAAACTTTATAAATGTTTTACCACATAAACAATCTCACTAAGACGAACATATTTCCCCAAGTTGTGTTGACGAGGCGTGACTGTTCACTTGAATTTACTTTGCCCATCAATACAGATTTTCCCGTTAACTGAGTTCTAGCCCGCATTTAAATCTTTTAATATTTTCATAAACCCCGCGAGGAGGGATACATTATTATAAAACCATTGAAGGTGACGATGTTATTTTTTTTTTCCAACTGTATGCTATCCTTGATATATTATTGCCTACGTCTTACTTTTGCCATTAAGACCCACTACATGAACCGTTAATGACTTTTCGGAGTAAGCATGAATGCTGTAAATATATCTATTTGGGACTGAACTCCCCCCGTTGGTGTACCTATACTTTCTGGTAACCAAACGCACTTCATTTGAATCAGTATGTGGGTGTTTGGCAAAGGCACCCGTTAGGGCAAACATCTTTTGGATTATGTGAATATCTAAGTCTCGGTGTCATGACTTAGAGAAATAATACTGTTGTCATAATAATGTACTCATGCAATTATTACACTTATGCGGTTTATAACACGTAACCCACGTATTGAACTTGTATTTAAACTTTTAACATAAACCAATTGAATTTCACTGCAACCTTTGTGTTCATCCTTTTTAGCGATGTTTTTCTCAGGTATTAGAGCCACTTATGGCACAAGTGGCACGACTTGAAGATGGCTAAAAACTGTTATCAATCAAGACTTTAGTTTCTAAATGTTTGGAGACCTCTCTTTTGTAAAAACTCTGATAAATAAATGAATGATAACTAAATTTTCTAAAAACTTCTCTTTATGATTCGTGTCTATGATTATACTGTTGTAACTAATGAAATAAAACCCCAATTAAGCTTCCACGGCTATATATAGGTCAAAATGAGTTGTTATACAACCACCCATTTCACTTATTACACATTTGCAACAATCACCAGTTCCACACCACAATGTTCTAAAGTTCCGCCCTACAAGATCTCCTAAATTTGTTCCTTATTTGGGTGTGACCATAGACTAAAACTTTGGAAAAATGACTATCTTAGAATATAAGAAAACAACCAATTTGTTGCAGCGGTTTTTCCTTCCAATTCTATCGCATTGTGACACGTAACCTTTGCCAACAAGATGAAAAGAAGCCGTCAAAATAGCTGTTCAAATGTAAGTCCTGAATAAAATAGATTTCTTCTTTACTTGTTTAAAGCTTAGTTACCCTAATAAATCTACCTAACATAGAGAAACTATGATTGTGAAACTACAAGTAATGCGAATCAATTCCTATACTAAAAGAACAATGAATACTTAAACTTGAATATATTGATTTGTGCGACAAATATTCTGCAAATGTTACAGAAATAACTAACTATGAGATTATGTGTTTTTTCTATGAAAATTGATATATCTTTAACTATGTTGTAGGGTTCCTTTTATACACTAAGGAAAACCCTAATGGGCTTACAAAACGCGTTAAGTGATTATATATCTCATGTATATCACTTTAGCAGTAACTACTATATATTACTTACAATTAACTAACAAGTACTAACTATACTGGCATACTAACATTTGTTGCTGGCATACTAACTAATATAACTAGCAGTACAAACTACTTATCTAATTCTTTCAGTCTGTAGCAAGTTATTATCAATCTTAAACCAGCAAGTAGTATAAGTAGTACTGGCAGTAGTGACTCCAAAATTCCAACAATCATGCCCAATCAAACTTGAAATTTACTTGTCAAATCATCAAGTTTTCTTCAGTTTAAGCATCTTGTCATTTAGGATGATGTATTCCAAAACATGTTACTACTTTCAAGATTTTGATATGATGGAAGTTTAGTAAAGCTCAAATGCCATAAGTACTTATTCTTCCAGCTTCTAACGGCAAGTTCAGCTCATCTCTAATAATTCCTGCTCAGGTGAGGGTACTTTTTCTCTTCTACCCCCCCCCCCCCGTCATATATTAAGTCTCCATAGGTTTACCATCCATAAACATAGTGTGAACTCCACAATTTTTATGCAATTTTCATTTCAGCAATTTGCATAACATTGGCTTTGTCTTGTCACTCCTCCTCCCCTGTTTGGATGCATCTTCTTCATTTAAATCATTATCCTGAAAACTCAACTTGTCTTATTTCTTCCTTCGGGTTGTGAGTCTGGACTTCCTTTGTCCTTTTAATCTCTTGACCTTTTCGTTAGCTAAGGCTCTCCACAGATTGGCAACCTTCCATTCCTCCAAGATCACGCACCTGTTTTGACAACTTTGTACTTAGAGTCCATCAATTCTTGTAGTATTCAGTCCTACCTCCTCACTTCTAGGGTGGAACCCTGGAGAGGTGAATCCATGGGGTATGATTGTACATTAGCCATCTGTTGGGACATTATATTTAAGTTGATAAAGCACAAAACAAGAATGAAATAAAGGACTAAAAACTTTGTACACCCCTCCCCCATACAAGAATACACAAAGCTGGTGGTGAGAATTATAAAGAATTAGTCCAAAGAGATCAGACTATAAAGATATCAAAAGATCTCCTCTGAAAATGAAGATAACAGAAGATCAGTTAATATCAAAAGATTTATGTTTATCTCTTTGTAAAACCTATTATCTCTAGTATATAAAGAGATACAGGTTATAGGTTTTAGGCATCCAGAAAAGTGTGTGTTCATCTTCTGAGAGTCGACTAGATACAAAAGTGTGTGTGTACACGTTTGTATAATTAGTGTAAACGTCTAGAATTTAGCCTCAAGGATCTTTGATCCCTATTACAGTTTAGAGTAACACGATTATTCTGAACAAAAGTATTTGGGACTGGATGAATAATAAAAGAAAACCTAGAAGTAACTTTGATTGTGTTTATATTTATGATGTGCAAAATTATATCATTGTACTTATATTACCTAAGATGCAGGTCTAAACAACCTCGAGCATAAACGATCAAAGAACCTATTACGTGTTTTAGGTTCCACAATTTGGTATCCTAGATGAGTCCCCTTAAAATGAACTACGGGGTTATAACGACTCCACAATTGTATCAGAAGCTGTGTCTCTCTATCTAGTTTTTGATGAAGAATAACTGTGTCGAAATTCAATTTTGAATTCCTAGTGTAAATTCAGTATATATAGGTTTTCACAAACCCTAATGTTGGATAAAGAACATAGTTGTTGTACTCGATCGTTGGAGGCAAGGAAAAGAAAAAGAAGTCAGTCAAAGATGCATAAAAACTGATGTAACAGGTTGTTTGTGTTTTTATGGAGACAAAGAGATCTTTTATTAAGAAACAAGATCTCTTATAAAATAAGGAAGATATGCGTCAAGAGATACTAATGGGGCTTAATATATGTTTCTGCTGCCGTGTACATGCAAAAAATTGTTGCTGTTATCCTACATTAAAGAGTGTACTATTTGAAGAAAAAGAATGCACGTGCGTGGGGTCTGCTTGAAGGAAAGTTTGTAAAGGCGCGCTGTTTAAGGACACGTATTATAGCTGCTAACAGAAGAGACTCTGCAAAAAGGAATGTACTGTTCATACGTGATGTTTATACTATTTGGGCTTCAATAAAGTATGTTTCTGTTGTTTCGTATAGTAAGTACTACTGTCGGATTCACATGTAAAATTAGTGTTGTTTGGGTACTAGTTAATACTGTTCGACAAACTTTACTAATGTTAAATACTAACTATATATGTTCGAGAGATAGAATGTTTGTGCTATTTTTCTGTTCATTATTAACGAGCTAGGGATAAAACGCAGGCAAAGGATGATGGTACTGTTCAAGCTTTGAGTTAACTATTGTTTCGATTAAATTGGAATAATTCGAACATTAGGTTTATTATACTGTTAAAGCACGGGAAGTTAAACTGTTCTTACTTGAGTATTTTTAGAACGAGATTATTTTTACTGCCAAGTGAAGAAAGTTTGACTGTTGTGAAGTAAAGTTTGTATTTGTTCAGTTGATATCCAAAAAAAGAAGAGTGTACTGCAGTGTTTATCCGATAAGCACTTAATACTGCTGGTTATATTCGATATCGGACAAGGCATGTTTTTGGTTCTCGGTTATCAGGTGATCTCGAACAGATGGGTGACACACACAGAAGAGTTTGGTTTTTGATTTAAATGTTCTTAAAGTTTAAAGGCTCATATTTTTGGATCTATTGAAGATGTGGTTACGAAGAAGATTATTTATCACTTATTTGATGGTGAAGTGGAATTATTTGGGTTTGTGTTTTATTATACCTTTTAGCAGGAGGTAACTGTTCATAGCTTAGAAATTGATGTGATGAAGAATTGAACAAATCTAGCAAAGGTGTGAGATATTACTTATGTTGCTCAATGCTCACATTGGCATCACTTTGTTATGTGTCCACACTAAAGATGAGATAAATTGTCAAGAGATTACGGTCTCCCTATACATCAGTTTGGGTATACGTTCGAAGTCATGTGGATAGTGCAAGATATAAGACACAAGTTTGGGTTATTCTACTTTAGCATTAAGTTCGTAATACTTAGTTTTCTTCATCAGATGAATCATTACATAGAGCCCTACCAGAATATGAAATTCTATTAAATGGTTAACATATGGAGTTTTAGTGGTGAAGCTATTCCTTAATCATTTCAGCAATTTGCATAACATTGGCTTTGTCTTGTCATTCCTCCTCCCCTGTTTGGATGCATCCTCTTCATTCAAATCATCATCTGAAAACTCAACATGTCTGTATTTCTTCCTTCGTGGTTGTGAGGTGCTGGACTTCCTTTGTCTTTTTAATCTCTTGACTCTTTTCTTTAGTCTGAGGATCTCCACAGCTTGAGCATCCTTCTCTTTCTCCAAGTCAAGCACCTGTTTTGACAACTTTGTACATATAGTCATCAATTCATGTAGTTTTAGTCTACCCTCGTCACTTCTAGGTGTGTAACCTCCTGGGAGAGGTAAATCATGGGGTATGATTGGTACATTAGCCGTCTGTTAGGAATTATATTTGAGTTGATAAGACAAAACAAGAATGAAACTAAAGGACTAAAATCGTCATTCAAGAATTCTACAAGCTGGTGGAGAATTATTAAAGATTTAGTCAAAGATATCAAATTATAAAGATATCAAAAGATCTCCTTATGAAGAAAGAAGATAACAGAAGATCAAGTTAAATATTTAAAAGATTTATGTTTATCTCTTTGTAAAACCTATTATCTCTAGTATATAAAGAGATACAGGTTATAGGTTTTAGGCATCTAGAAAAGTATGTGTTCATCATATGAGAGTCGACTAGATACAAAAGTGTGTGTGTACACGTTTGTATAATTAGTGTAGACGTCTAGAGTTTAGCCTCAAGGATCTTTGATCCCTGTTACTAGTTAGAGTAACCGATCTATTCTGATCAAATAGTATTTGGGACTGTGTTGATTAATAAAGAAAAACCTTGAAGTAACTTTGATTTGTGTTTATTATTTTCGATGTGCAATTTATATGATTGTTACTATATTATCCTAGATGATGTCTAAACAACCTCGATCTTAAATATTCAAAGAACCTATCACGTGTTTTAGGTTTCCACAATTGGTATCCTAGATGAGTCTTAATAACGATCTACGGGGTTATAACGGACTCCACAATTGGTATCAGAGCCTTGTAGCTCTTGATCTAGGATCATACAAGGTTTTTGATGAAGAATAAATGTGTTGAAATTCAGTTTTTGATTCCTAGTGTAATTCGGTGTATATTAGGGTTTTTCATAAAACCCTAATTCGATAAAGGAACATAGTTGTTGTAATCGACTTTTGGAGGCAAGGAAAAGAAAAAGAAGCAGCAAATGATGCGTAAAAAGTGATGTATAGGTTGTTCATGTTTTTATGGAGACAAAGAGATCTTTTATTAAGAAACAAGATCTCTTATAAAATAAGGAAGATATGCGTCAAGAGATACTGATGGGGCTTAATATATGTTTCTGCTGTCGTGTACATGCAAAAAATTGTTGCTGCTATCCTACGTTAAAGAGTGTACTATTTGAAGAAAAAGAATGCACGTGTGTGGGGTCTGCTTGAAGGAAGGTTTGTACTGGCGCGCTGTTAATGGACAGTAGATGTTGCTAACAGAAGTACTAATGCAAAAAGGAGATAGTATTGTTCATGCGTGATGTTTATACTGTTTAGGCTTCAATGAAGTATGTTTCTGTTGTTTCGTATAGTAAGTACTACTGTCAGATTCACATGCAAATATAGTGCTGTTTGAGTACTAGTTAATACTGTTAGAATACATTCTATGTTAATACTACTATTGTGTTCGAAGACAGAATGTTTGTGCTAATGTTCATTATTACAGTTAGGGTTAAAACGCAGGCAAAAGGATGTTGGTACTGTTCGAGCTTTGTTAAATATTGTTCGATTAAATTGGTATTATTCGAACATTGGTTATTAATACTGTTTAAAGCACGTGACGTTAAACTGATCTTACGTGGAGGATTTTAGAACGTGATTAGTTTGTACTGCCAAGTGAAGAAAGTTTGTACTGTTTGAAGTAAAGTTTGTATTGTTCTAGTTATATCCGAGAAAAGAAGTTTGTACTGCCAGTGTTATCCGATAAGCACTTAATACTGCTGGTTATATTCGATATCGGACAAGGCATGTTTTTGGTTCTCGGTTATCAGGTGATCTCGAACAGATGGGTGACACACACAGAAGAGTTTGGTTTTTGATTTAAATGTTCTTAAAGTTTAAAGGCTCATATTTTTGGATCTATTGAAGATGTGGTTACGAAGAAGATTATTTATCACTTATTTGATGGTGAAGTGGAATTATTTGAGTTTGTGTTTTATCATACCTTTTAGCAGGAGGTAACTTATTCGTGCTTAGAAATGATGTGATGAAGAATTGAAAAATCTAGCAAAGGTGTGTGATTTTACTTATGGTGCTCAATGCTCACATTTGCTATCACTTTGGTTATGTGTCTCATAGAAGATGAGGATAAATTGTCAAGAGGTTGCGGTCTCCCTATACATCAGTTTGGGTATACGTTCGAAGTCATGTGGATAGTGCAAGATATAAGACACAAGTTTGGGTTATTCTACTTCAGCATCAAGTTCGTAATACTTAGTTTTCTTCATCAGTGATCATTACATAGAGCCTACAGAATTGAAGATTCAAGAAATGGTTAACATATGGGTTTTAGGGGAAGCTTATTCTTAAAATGTTTAACCATTTATATGCTACATTGAGGTGAAGGTTTTTACTACTGCTAGTCTTTGTTACTACTGCTAGTGTAAGTTTCTATTGCTCAAGTTCATTTTTCTTAAGGTGCGTCATGGAGGGTAAGTTGAGTTGTTGAATACTTGGATTGGAAGTGTAATATTGGTTCATAGTTGTGAAGATCAAAGTTGCAATACTCTAGCTCTATAATAGAAATTAACAAAAGGGGAAGAAAGATTTGAAGATTTGCAACTTGTAGATCCTTGGTAGCTTAAGGGGAAGTTTTCATTCGTATATTAACTTCAGGGGAAGTTTGTGCTTATTTGGTTTTGTCATTATCAACTAGGGGAAGATTGTTGGGAATTATATTTGAGTTGATAAGACAAAACAAGAAAGAAACTAAATGACTAAAATCGTCATTCAAGAGTTCTACAAGCTGGTGAAGAATTATTGAAGATTTAGTCAAAGATATCAAATTATAAAGATATCAAAAGATCTCCTTATGAAGAAAGAATATAACAGAAGATCAAGTTAAATATTTAAAAGATTTATGTTTATCTCTTTGTAAAACCTATTATCTCTAGTATATAAAGAGATACAGGTTATAGGTTTTAGGCATCCAGAAAAGTATGTGTTCATCATATAAGGGTCGACTAAATACAAAAGTGTATGTGTACACGTTTGTATAATTAGTGTAGACATCTAGAGTTTAGCCTTAAGGATCTTTGATCCTTGTTACTAGTTAGAGTAACCGATCTATTCTGATCAAATAGTATTTGGGGATGTGTTGATTAATAAAGAAAAACCTTGAAGTAACTTTGATTTGTATATATTATTTCTGTTGTGCAATTTATATCATTGTTACTATATTATCCTAGATGAGGTCTAAACAACCTCGAGCTTAAACGATCAAAGAACCTATCACGTGTTTTAGGTTTCCACACCGTCAATTCAAATTGATGTTCCATACTGCCCTCCCCACTTCTAGATGTGTGACCTTCTGAGAGAGGTGGTTCATTGGGCTTTTCAAGCACTCTCTCAGACCTAGTCTGAGCAGGAGCACCCCCATGGTGTCTTGGCGCCTGGGACTGCCACCTGTATCCATTCCTTGAGGAATGTCAACATTAGGCATTGTCGTGGTTTGGGTTCTAATTATGTTATTACTGTCCTGTACTGAATCTAAGCTAGCAACAGTAGTGATATCCCTTTTCACACTGTCATCCCCCTCTTTATGGACAGCCTCATCTGCTCTAAGGTCTTGAGGTACACTAGTCTAAGGTAACTGAGTGTCCTTTTTGGTTCTCCTACATTTTTGAGTCTTTATTTTCCTTTGATATGTAGTTGGAGATGGGAGTAGTTGCTCAATGTGAGCTTTAGTTTGAGGTTCATGAAAAACTGGTTTTGTAGTAGAGGGTGTGGGTTAGGGTTCAGGGGGTGTTGCTGAACCTTCACCCTCAAGTACTTGGTTATGCACAAACAGTATTAACGGTAACAAGCAGTACTAATATTAACTTGGCAGTATTAACTTGTTCTCCAATAACTATGCAATAACATTCCTCTATTCATCACAAGCACACTAGAAATAACTAGATAGACATGTGAGAATTCATAAGGATCCATATCTATGCATAGCCCATGAATAAAAGTTAAGAACTGTTAATCAAAACAACATGCCAGTACTAATCCTTGAGATATCAGATTAAGCTTCAAATTCGTCTAAAAAGCATCTCCAGACTATGTCAAGCATCAATCCACCCATGACAACTTAAGCAGTACTAACCAAGCCTAGCAATATAAACTTTTTGTACCAGCAGTACAAAGTTTCTTCAAATAGAGAAAGCTAAGCCCTATAGTATTAAGTAACTGATCATCATGTTTACCTTCCAACTTCAATCCAAATAGCACTTGTGTATAATTCGTTGTACTTATACACCATTAACCTCCCCTGAGATCATGCAGCTACAGATTAAGCATACAAATGCTTGCCACTAGAAAATTAAATCTACTCACATCAAAAGCTTTAATGAGCAAATCAGCTACATTATTGTCAGTGTGTATCTTGACCATCTCTATCAATCTTTTCTCATAGGAGTCTCTAATGAAATGATTCCTAATCTCTATATGCTTTGTTTTAGAATGGTAGACAGGATTCTTGACAACACAAATGGCATTGTCAACATGAATCTTTGTCTGCATAAAATTGTATCCATAATCTAACATCTGATTTTGTATCCAAAGCACTTGACCACAGCAGTGAGAAGCAGCAATATATTCTGCTTTAGTAATTGAATTAGTCACCACAGTCTGCTTTTTACATTTCCAAGAGATTAACCTTGAACCAAGAAATTGACAACCTCCTGTTGTAGATTTCCTGTCTAAACTGGCACCTGCATAGTCACTATCTGAAAAAGCTTCCAATATAAAAGGAGAGTCCTTAGGATACCAAATGCCCAATTTGGGTCAACCTTTTAGGTATCTGATAAGTGTTAAATTGTATATATTAAATACCCAGGATTTCGCCAATAAAAGCCAAAAAATATGCCAAAAGATGGAAATATGTGTGCTTTTGTGTCTCAATGTGCAGGAAAGGATATTAAGGTCAAAAAGGGCAAAAACAAGCAAAAACCGACAAGAAATGAAGAGACAAGTGATCAAGAGAAAACATGAGGAAAGATATCAAAGCCGGATCAGCCCGACACAAGAAAGAGGTCAAAGTCTAGAAAGTCAAGTCAAAGTTGAAGAGAAATGACCATTATACCCTTTGAAGTGAAAGAAATTACCAAAATCAAAAGCCATTTTCTTGCCCTAAAACTACAAGGACCAGAAGTGTAAATTTTCGAATTCACTTTTACACTACAACTTTGAAGGTAGAAACACAAGGGCTAGTTGTGCATATATCCCAATTTTTCAAATGAAACGCGAGTTAAAACATTTCCCCTAACCACCTATAACTAATTTTCCCGCCAAAACCCGAAACAAACCCAACTTCCTAAACCACCTTTCCCGTTTCTCCCTACTCAAACCCACCTCGTATTTACAGTCCTCCACGTCATTTTTATGACGTGGCAGCATCCTATTGGTGCGAACACCTCACCATACATCATCAACGGCTTAAATTCAAATGAAAAAGATCCAACGGCTGTGAAGGATTGAAGTTCTCATCTTCTTTTCATTTTCTTCCTATAAATAGAAGCTTAACATTCAGAGTTAGATAGTTTTTAGTTAGAGTTAGTTAAATTTCCTTTGTAATTTTCTTTTTGTGTATTCGTTTACTGTTCATTTGGTCGAATTAAGCTTTTTAATCTTTCAATTCAGTTGTACTACTTGTTTCTTCTCTTGTACTCTTCATTTCTAAGCAATAAAGCAAGTTGAGTTTAGTTTGTTTTCAAGTAATCATGTTATAAGCTGTTTTTAGCCAATAAGCTTGAAATAAGCTCATTTTAGCTTATTTTGTTTTCTCTAGTTCTAAAGTAGTTCAAACTTAGTTAAAAGTCTTCTAAATACTATTTTTGTCTATTAGTGTTCAATAATGGTCATTTGAATTCAGTTTGGATCAATATTTGAAGCAAAAAGGAGTGATAAGCTACATTTAGCTTATTTAGCTTATAGCTTAATGGTCTAGAGGCAAGGTGCTATTAGGTTTATGTTTTAAAGCCACTCATTCAGATAGAGTGGCTAGTTCTGAGACTACAAATTCGCAGGTTTCATTTTCTAAATCTCATTTCAGCATTAGAAGCTTATTTTAGTAGCTTATTGCATTGTTTCTTTTGTGTGATTAAACCTGTTCAAAATTTGTTTAGTTAAGTTTAGGTATTCAAATATTTTCAGCTGTTATAGTTAGAATTTATTAAAATGTCATATTTTTGAATTCTGTCATAATAAGTAAGTAGCTAGCTGATAAACTAGTTTATTTTTCTTAATAAGCTTAAGTTTTTAGTGTTCGATTAGTTTAAGTAGGTGAGTTTAAGATTGAGTAGCTATAAGGTTTTAACAGTTTTAGTTTTAAAATAGATTTTAGATAAAAAATAGTTTGGACAGTTCATATTAAGTAGTGTTTGGGTTAAGGCATGTTTGACCTTTAAAGTCAACATGATTCTGTCAATTTACTTTACATAGTTGAGGTTTTTAACATGTTCAAGTTTTAAACAGGTTTTGAGAATTAGTTTGTAGTATTTCAAAATTTATAGCTCAAAAAGTTGATCCTAGCACCAGGACAGTTTTAGGTTTAAGAAGAATTTGTAGTTAAGTGTTTTACAAGTATTCTAGAGTTCAAATTGTGTTAGTATAACTTGGATACATATAGTGAGTTAGTGTATGAGCTCTAACCTAAGAGATTTTGCCTGCACTTAAGAATTGTCAAGTATATCAGCAAAAGCAGTAGTAACTCAGTTACTACTGCTATTGCTCATCTCTTTTCTAGCCATTTTTTAGCTCTTGAAATTAGGAGTTAGAAGGTAGCATTGAGCCATTTAGAAGTACTCCATTAGTTTTACATAATTCATCTCTTGATGTTCATTTTTAAGCTTTAGATTAGCTTAATTGATCCTGCAAAAAGTGGTATAGTAGCAGTTTAGAGTATTAGCTTATTTCTTTTTGATTCCTAAAGTTCTAGTTGTTTTTATCAAATTCTTTTTATCTAGGTTTACTCAATATTCATAGTTTAGCTTATTTGCAAAATTGTAGTTTCTAATATTTAGTTTTGAGCTTTTTAGCTTATTAGGAATAGCTTAATAATAGACAATAGCTTGAACCTTAGCTTTTTAATAGCAAATTTCTCATTAATCTTGTTAACATTTAGCTTATTTCTTTTTAGACATCTTTAGTATACATCTTAATCTTCATTTAGCAACTTTTGGTTTTAATTTTCATTTAGAATTAAGCTAGCAATAAGCCAAAGACTAGAAAAGTTAGATTTTCAAAGCAAATCTTTAGTTACTGTAATGCAGAGTGAAAAGCTAAATTTCTAGCTTATTCAGTTGATAAAAGTTCATAGTGCCTTTGTTAAAGTTGTAGTGTATAAGCTCAAGTCCAACCTTGCTGTTTTAAGTTTTTGCTTAATTTCACTTTTGCAATAAGCTGAAAATTACTTAAATCGTAGGGTTTGTTTTGAACATTTTCAATAGTTAAGGGTGTACTGTTTTCATTGTAGTGTAAATTCTAGTTAGTTACCCCGCCTAACCTTTTCTTTCATTCATAAGTTTAGCCTTACAGGAAGCCTTGTGTTGCTTTCCCTTCTGACAAGCAACACAAGTATGGTCATTGTGTTTACAAAAAAAATCTTTTTGAAGGAAGACCTCTTTATAAGGTTTTTCCTTCACAAGTTTATTTCATTTTTTTTAATTTCACATGACCAACCCCCTTATGCCATAATTTAGACTCAAAATTGTGGCTATTAGCCACAAGCAAGTTAAATCTCCAGATGGAACAACTTTCTTTTACAATCAAAGTTGTACATATTGCTTTGCCTGGGAACTCTAAGCAGTACTTGGCTTTCATCAAGTAGCTTACAATCATGAGACAAAACAAGACATTCAGTTTCAGTGAAAAGAACACTATTTTTCTTGTCACACATTTTAGAGACAGAGAAAGAAAAGATTAAACTTTTTAGTTCTTTGACAAAAAAAAACACATTTTCAAAGTCTAACTTTATCTGTTCTTATATTTCCTTTTCCTGTTATCTTACCACATCTAGCACTCCACAAAAGTAAACAAAACCTCCATCAATTTGGTCTTGTAGTCAGTAGTTAGGAACGTCTTTGTTCCTGTATGTGACCCGGAACTTCCACTGCAAATTTTCTTTGTTCTTCAAAGCTTGTTGTGGATTTCCCTACACAAAAGTAAGAGAGTCAGTGTCTCTTGGGGACCCAAGCCACTACAGACTTGAGTCTGCCTTATGGATCTATATAATTTACTCTTTTTTAGACCTATGATCCACTATTGTCTTTGGAGACATTGTTTAAATTAGTCATTTTAGGAGGTTTGACTTGTTTATTTGCAAAGGCTACAATAGATGAGTCTAATTTATGGTATAGGAGGCTTGGTCATATAAACTTTAAAACTAAGAATAAACTTGTGATGGGAAACCTTGTAAGCGGATTGCCTTCAAAGCTTTTTGAAAATGACCATACTTGTATTGCTTCTTAGAAGGGAAAGCAACACAAAGCCTCTTGTAAGACCAAGCTTGTGAGCTCTATTAGCCAACCCTTATAAATATTACATATGGACTTATTTGTCCTAACAACTGTAAGGAGTATTAATCACAAGACATATTGCCTTGTTGTCACTGATGACTATAGTAGGTTTAGTTGGGATTTCTTTTTGGCCACTAAGCATGAGACTAGTGAGATCCATAAAACTTTATTACTGGCATGAAAATCAAAATAAATCATAAGGTTAAAATATCAGATGTGACAATGGAACTGAGTTTAAAAAATATGACATGACTCAGTTCTTGTAGGATGAAGGGATTAAGTGGGAGTTAGTGTTGCCAGAACTCCACAAAAAAAATAGAGTTGCTAAAAGAAAGGAATAGGACACTAATAGAGGCAGCTAGGACTATGCTAGCAGATTCATTCATTTACCTACTATTTTTGGGTGAGCAGTTAGTACCTGCTGTTATGTTCAGAATAGGGTTAATAGTGACAAGCCTCACCAACAAGAACCCTATGAACTAGTAATGGTAGACCACCTAGTATAAGGTTTTTTGAGACCTTTTGGGTGTCCTGTGACTATTCTTAATACCTTAGATCCCCTAGGCAAATTTGATGAGAAGGCTGATGAAGGGTTCTTTGTTGGATACTCTATAAATAGTAAGGCTTTTAGGGTATTTAACACTAGAACTAGGAAAGTAGAAGAGAACCTGCACATAAACTTTCTTGAAAACAAACCTAATTTTGTAGGGAATGGACCAGATTGGCTCTTTGATATTGATTTACTAACAAAGTCTATGAATTATGAGCCAATTACTGCAGGGAATCAAACTAATAAGAATGTAGGTATCAAGGATAATGTTGATGCAGTACCTACTCAACAATATATTCTGCTACCATTACTTTATGATAGTCCATAGAGCTTAGAGGATGCAGTTGCTGATGATGCTGGTAAAAAGACTAATGAAGAACCAGCAAATGAGGGTGAAAGAAATGGTCAAGAAAAAAAAGGAGGAGCTTCAAATAAAGAAGATGACCAGAATGTGAAAATTTTTAGAGCTAAATTGGATAATTTGCTTGTTTAATAGAAGGAAGGTTATGCTAACAGCACTAACAGAGTTAGTACTGTTAGTCCATCTTTTAGTACTGCTGGGTAAATTTTTACTAATGCTGATGATCTTCCAACTGATCCTCTTATGCCTGATTTGGAGAATACTACTGATCTTCTAAATACTGGTATTTTTAGTGGTGCATATAATGATGAAGATGTGGGTGCAGAGGCTAACCTTAACAACTTGGAAACCACCATGAATTGTCAGACCTATTCCACAACCAGATTCACAAGGTCATCCTAAAGACCAGTCATTGGAGGGACTAATTTTCAGCTACTACAAAAAGGAGCCTGACCAAGATTTCTAAAGGACATGCTTATGGTTAGTTACATCAAATGCAGAGGAGGTAACAAATCACAAAGATTATCGAAAAAAACTGCTTAGTTTCCTGTCTTTCTCTCACAAATAGAACCCTAAGAAGGTGACACACAGCTTTGACAGAACTCCAGCGGATTAGAGAGGCAATGCAAGAGGTGCTATAGTTTAGATTGCAGAAGGTTTAGAGATTGGTTAATTTACCCAAAGGTAAGCATGCCATTGAAACAAAATAGGTCTATAGAAACAAGAAAGATGGGAGAGGGATAGTAGTTAGAAACAATGCAAGACTGGTTGTATAAGGTTACACCCAAGAAGAAGGCATTGATTATGATGATGTTTTTGCTCCTGTTGCTAGGATAGAAGAAATCAGGTTATTTTTAGCCTATGCATCATTTCTGGGGTTTATTGTATACCAAATGGATATGAAGAGTGCCTATTTATATGGTACTATTAAAGAGGAGGTGTTTGTGTGCCAACCTCCTGGTTTTGAAGATCCATAGTTCCCTGACAAAGTTTATAAAGTAGAAAAAGCTTTATATGGTCTACATCAAGCTCCTAGAGCCTGGTATGAGACCTTGTCTACCTACTTATTGAAAAATGGATTTAGAAGAGGCACTATTGATAAGACTTTATTCATAAAGAAGGAAAAATGTGATATCCTATTAGTGCAGGTGTATGTTGATGACATTATCTTTGGATCTACAAAGAAGTCTTTATGTGTTGAGTTTGAGCAGATGATGCACAAGAGATTCTAGATGAGTTCTATAGGGGAGCTCACTTTCTTTTTAAGGTTACAAGTAAAGCAGAAAGATGATGGAATCTTCTATCAGCAAGAGATAAAGTATGTAGCTGTGTTATATGTAGGAAGTTTTGATTTTGTCACAATGAAGACATCAAGCACTCCAATTGAAACTAACAAGGCATTAATCAAGGATGAAGAAGCTGAGGATGTGGATGTTCATTTATACAGATTAATGATTGGATCATTGATGTACTTGGCAGCTTCTAGGCCTGACATAATATTTGTAGTTTGTGCTTGTGCATGGTTCCAAGTTACTCCTAAATTCTCACATCTTCATGCTGTGAAATGGATCTTTAGATACTTGAAAGTCAATCAATTAGAGCCTTTGGTATCCTCGGGATTCACCATTTGACTTGGAAGCTTTTTTTTTGATTGGATTTTGCTGGAAGCTAGCCTTGGACAGGAAATCCAACAAACAAGAGTGGTTGTCAATTTCTTGGCAAAAGGTTTCGATTTCATGGCAATGTAAAAGCTACTACTAGTTGCAATCCTAGTACTGAAGCAGCAGTCTATTGTGCTTTAAATTGAACTGTGGACAGGTGTTGTGGATCAAAAATCAGTGCTTGATTAGGGTTTATTTTATGAACACCAAGATTTTACATTGCTAATGAAAACCTTATTTGAATTGTGTAGAATCTTAATATGTTTCATTATAAAACCAAGAACATTGAAATAAGGCACCATTTTATCAGAGATTCTTATGAGAAGAGGCTCATTCAAGTGATTAAAATACATATAGATCACGATGTTGCAGATCTTCTCACAAAGGCATTTAATGTTAGCAGGTTTAACTTTCTGATTGCTAGCAGGTTTAACTTAATCTCTGAAGATGTGTTTGTTAGACTAATGATTAATATGGTTTGGAGATAGTATTAGAGATAAATTTGGAAATAAAACTGGTAGTTGTAAGGTAATGCTGCTAGGCAGGATTTAGTACTGCTAGGCAAAAGTTTATACTGCTAAGTATAATTAATACTGCTAGTTATACTTAAGACTGCTAGTTCAAACTACTAGTCATAATTAATACTGTTAAACAAGAAAATACTTTGGATTATGTATTCTTGGTTTTGGACTAACATTTGTAGGCTAAGCATATTGAGTATATGGTATTGAATGCTTCACCTCTGAAGTATTGATTGAGGGGAGGCTAATTATGTCAATATGCAGTCAAAAATGGATGGAAGGACATGTAACATCAAACAGAAGTGTGTGAAGAGTCAATTACCTAGGCAAGCCAAAAGAGGTCAGGACATTAAGATACCTCAGTCTGGTGGTCCCTCTAAAAATGTTGGTGATGAGGTTGTCCATAAGGAGTTGGGTGTCAGAATGGAAAAGGGCTGCCACTACTGCTTTTAGCTTAGAAGCAGAGAAGGATAGTGGTAATATCAATAGGACCCAATCCATGGCAACACTTAATGAGCCAAGTCCTTAGGGAACTGGTTCAGGTAGTGGTCCTAGGTGCCAAGAGACCATATTGGGGGTGTAGATGCTCAAACTAGGTTTGAGACTACTTTAAATCAGTCAATGACCCACTCACTCAAGACGTCACACATCTTGGAAGTGGACTAGGACAACATGAAAATAATGGAATTGATGGAACATTGTACAAAATTGTCTGAATTAGTGAGCTTAAAAGAATCTAGAGAAAGCAAAAATAGACAAAGAGAAATTGTGAGCTCAAATTAATAGAGAGATTTGTGAAATAAAAACAGACATAGTGATTAAGTAAGTAAAAGAAAATAAGAAGATATAGTGAGCTGAAAACATAATGGAGAGCTTGTGAGAATCTCATTTATGATGGAAATGCTTGTTTTTGGAACAGATTGGAGTTGATACTGCTAGGGCATAAACTTAATACGGCCAGTATGAAGTTAGTACTGCCAGCATATCTTAATACTTTGGTAAAGTTAATACGGCTAGGCTTAAATTTCAGTATGTTAGGTTTTAAACTTAGTTATGTGGTTGACTGTTAGTAAGGTTTGAGGCTAACAGAATTTTTTAATTAAAAATAGCCTAATTGTGTATTTCCGCCAACTACTTTTGCTATAGGGTTTTTGTTTTGGATAAATCTTGAACTTTCTTTATATATCAAGATTTCTTCAAGATAAATAATATTTTTTTTCAGTCGGTCCTGATCATAAACTTTAAGTACTCTATATTTGTCTCAATTGCCGTTATAAACACACATTACTCCTCTTCCACGATCATAACCCAGAACCTCTACTCAAAACTTTTTCTCAATTCGAATGCAGAATTTAGGGATTTGTGACAAACATAATAGGTCGCCTTCTTAAACAAGCACAGAGGGAAGTGCAGGATTTATCACATCGTAGATTTTCTCCACTCCATCACATTAGTATGCTCTCAAATGAAAATCCAACCCATATATGCTTTCACTCATCCTTCAGTTTTGGCCAAAACTGCTTTCAAGTACATCTGATGAATGGAGGATTGAAATAACTGCTAACCTTTGCTGGGAGTTAAAGACTTGTTACTGAAGCATCTATAAGGAGGCATCTCAAGTTAGAAGATTCTGATGGTATTAGTACTTTACCTAATACTGAAATTTTTAGCAACTTGCTCTTATAGGGTATGTGTCCAATTATGACAGATTAACTTTTTAAAAAGGAACTTTTCCTCTCAGGGAGGTTTTTGATCCGTTACCATCTTCATTGTTTGCACATGTGTAAGGAAAACTACTTGGTCAATTTAGTAGCACCATAGCACTCTATCATTTGCTTGGCGACAAAATAGACTTTTAATTTTTCAAAATTGATTTTTGATGGCATGGTTAAAAAACTTAGATAATCAGTCTAAATTTTTAATGTATCCAAGATTTATACAAATCTTTTTGAACCATAGCAAAAAAAGACAAGCTTTTACCTCACAAAAGATTATATTGCTCTACTATCTTACTCAAAACTTTTTGGCAATTATAAGAAGGATTTCTAAGGGTTATAATGGGGTGGACATTTCAAATGACTATTGTTCCAAGAATCTTGTTCAGGGTCCAATTTTTCAGGGTGAAGGATCAACAGTCCTAGTTGAGTCCCATCACACACCCACAGTTGCTCCATCAACCTCACCACCACATATTTCATCAACACTTAGGAGTCCTCTCAGATAGGAAACTAAACTTCCTCAGCTCAGTTCTCCTCCTCACATCAATGTACCAGATAAGGCTGCATCCATAGGTGTGGATGTCAGACATGGAGGGGCTGCTACTACTGTCACTAGATTAGATGCAGGACAAGGCAGTGGTAACATTAATAAGACCTCATCCATGCCCCATGATTCACCTCTCCCAAGAGGTCACACGCTTGGAAGTAATGAGGGTAGAATGCAACAACATGAATTGATGGATTTGGTTACAAAATTGTCAGATAGATGTGAAGCATTGGAGATAGACTTGAGACAGACAAAGAAAGTCTATGGTGATGATTTTACTAGACTTATCAAGAAGGTAAAGAAATTAGAGCAGACTATCAAGACAAGTCAAGCTAGAAGAAGGTCAAGAGTGGTTATATCTGATGATGCAGAAGAGGATTTAGAGGATTCTTCTAAACATAGGAGGATGATAGAAGAAATTCATCAAAATGCAAGAGTTACTTTGGTTGCTCCTACAGATAGTCAAGAAGATCAACCTGAAGATCAGTTGGGAGTCTTTAGTGCAGCTAAGGTACTTGCAGATGCAGCTAAAAATGTTTACACTTATACTAGAAGTAGAAGAAACAGAATTATCACACAAGGATTACAACAAATGATGATGGTAGTTCCAGTAGAAGAAGTCTATATTGAATCCTTACAGGTTAAATATCCAATAATTGACTAGGAAATCTACTCTGAAGACACAAGAAGATATTGGAGAATTATCAGAGTTAGAAACCATACAGAAGCTTATCAGACTTTTGATGATATGTTAAATAAATTTGATAGAGATAATCTGGATAAGATATGGAGTTTGGTTAAAGAAAGATTCAGTTCAATAGATCCTACTGATGACAAAGAAAGAACATTATGGGTTGAATTGAAGAGAGAGGTTAATTTGTACTGTACGATGGTTATTATATAGAAGCTTTAGAAATATATGTATGATCCATTGACATGGAGGTTAAATGATACATGTGGTGTTCACCATGTATCTACAGACAGAGGATATGATATCTTCATGTTGGTTGAGAAAGATTATCAACTGACAAAAGGGCTTCTGACTTTGATGTTGTGTAACAAGCTGCAAGTGGATCAATATTCCGAGATGGCAGATGAGCTTTTAAGGAAAATTGGCATACTAGCAAACAAACCAAGACAGTAAAGTGTTTGGAAGCATCCTCTCAACACAGAAGGTTTAATTCAGAAACTTAATGATTTGAAGGTAAATCACAAGTTTAGGGGAGGATTGTTGGGAATTAAGGGCTTTTACAAGTTTCTACTGCTGGTTCAACTTAGTACTGCCAAGAGAAGACTTAGTACTGCCAAGCTAAGTTAGTACTGTTAGTGTTATAGTTAGTATTGTTAGTACAAAATGTTAGTATTGTCAGTTTATTAGTACTGTTAGTTAAAAATTGTTAGTTATGCTTATCGTGATATGCATGAGAAATATTAGGAATAGTTATGCAATGATCACGTACGCGTTTTGGTAGCCCCATTTATCGTTTTCTTGGTGTATAAAAGGAACCCTACGGTATAGATCTAGATATGAAGTTTTATATAGTTTTCATAGCAAATGTAGTTAGTATTCATAGTTTCAAGGTTATTTTGTAACTTTGATTGTGTTTAATATATTGAAAGTTTAGCAAGATCGTGTTTTACTGTTTCATGTTCTTTTAGTTATTACAAGCTTGACTTGTATAGTTTGTTAGTACACATCTTAGTTTTATTATTAGGTGTTTGGATCTATCCAACAACAATAAGCTTTTAACTAGCTAAGTAAGGATTTGTTCAAAAAAGGAATCAACAAAATCAAGTCTGCGATATGTTGAGGGCTTAAAATTGGTTTAGTTAATAAATCTAATTTAGACGTTTGAGTATCATTGTAAACAATGGCTAGAAATTCATTCTCAAATTCTTTAAAGAAGTCTAAATCATCAAAACAACTGACCGCAGGATACGGGTGTGATGGAACTGAAGGCATATTTCCTTCTTTCATTATCATTTCCGGAATCCTGTTTTCAAATCATTGGTAGAAATTATTTTATAAGAAAATGAGTTTTTGTCAAAAACCACCGTGTAATCTTCATCGTCGGAATCGTCAAAGGAAATTCTAAAGTCAATTTTATTATTAAGAGAACTTACCGTGGGTTCACAAGAAAGTGTTTTTTCAGATGACACCCAGTCATTAAAGGCTATAGTTGGGAATTCGTTTTCAACGGATCTGAGGTCGTGATTGTCTTCATCGTACCAGATTCTACCGTACTACTTTCCTACGTTTTCGAGCTTTTTCTTCCTCGAGCCTGATGTATTCATCCATAGTAATGTTCGGATCAACCATCCTATAACAATCTTTCTAGAAAAACTATTAAATAACCAATACGTCGTATTCAGTGAACTGAATACACCGTATAACACAAATAGAGAAAGAAAACTAGCAAAAATATAAACTACTCTAAATTACACTAATCTAATTAACACTACTCCTAAGGGTTAGATCTAATCTAATGCTAAAAACAAAACATAAAATAAAAATCAAGAATAATATTCACTCCCCGGCAGCGGCGTCAAAAACTTGATGTGTCATTGTGTGGTGTTTATTTATAATAGTTCAAGTTTTAAATTTACATTTTGCTGACTCAGCCGAAAACAACACTTTAACGGACAGTGTACCCGGTCGGTGGTAGATTCGTGGTAAGTAGGGTGTCGAACACTTGAAGCGAGGTTAAATCTCTCAATTTATTTATATTTTGGTTTATCTAATCTAAGTTAATTATAATCAAAGTCAAACCTATGCTAACCCTATGTTAGTTCTAATTCTAATTCTAACAGGTAAAAGGGGGGTTTCAGCCTGAGAGACTGAGATGGGTTCGGTTGGTGACTATAATCAATTCAAGACACTTTAACCCACGTAAGTAAATTAATAAAAGATAAAAGATAGGTCGAGCCTTATGATAGAAAAATGTATTAGCCATCATTAATCTAATTAGAAGGTTGGTTTGTTTATTTAGTGCAATGATTACTTATCTCGAAGAGGCATATCATTCTTAGACTTAGGCGGGACTTCATCCTAAGACCTAGACACATTAATTCTGTCACAATTAAAGCATCCTATAATCTATCTTAGGGATTAAAGCAATGGTGATCATGTTAAACCCTAGCTCATAGAGACTTTACCCACTTACTACTTAATGGCAATTAATACTCTAGTAGTCCACTTGTCCAACTATCCAATGGAATCAGAACATTATTTGTTGAATTATCTAGATTCACCTACTAGTCACAATTTTAATAAACCAAAAGGACAATTTTCCGTAACTAATTAAGCCAGAAGCTAACCTGGCACGATTTAGAAGGACAATATT
This sequence comes from Tanacetum coccineum, assembly GCA_026074375.1. Lineage (NCBI taxonomy): Eukaryota > Viridiplantae > Streptophyta > Magnoliopsida > Asterales > Asteraceae > Tanacetum > Tanacetum coccineum. The sequence goes on along the minus strand of BQNB010004050.1, from coordinate 60,767 downwards.
TTTGATCCTATATTCAATATGTATACAACACTATAAAGATGAAAGCTATCCTGGCATCTAGATTACTTGGTATGTATCACTAGATCCAGTTGAATGAGAGGTTGCATACAAAAGCACGTAAACAAGTATATTCATAAACATAAACAAGCACGCAATGATAAATTAAGCCATCGAGATATAAACAAAACCAAACATTCAGATCTTCATAATAATGGCTAATACCCGATGTAATTAGGCCTTCAAAACACATATTAATACAGAAGTAATGTTTTAGTGCCAAGGAAAACTAACCTAGTTAACGAATGATACCAAAAACTAAATGATTACAAAAGTATAAGAAATTACATGTTGTCTTCTATGGATTGGAATGCGTTACAAGACCTCTTCTTCTCTTTTTCTCCTCTGAAAATCAACTTTTGTGGTTTAGGTATCGAGAATATGATTTACACACTTCAAACATGTTTTTTAAGTTTTGTATTTATACTGTCTAGAGTCAGCGTCGATACGGCGTGTCCAAGGGATTGGATACGGTGTATTGGGTGTTTCTTGGAGCAGGGACCACGTTGGATATCTTCCAGAATATTTACATACTAAATGTCTGATTTCCAATACGGCGTATTGAATACTACTGGAATAACGCGTATTGAACTTCCTTTCCTTTGTGGTCTTTGGTGAGTGCATGATGGATACGCCATATCTCCTTGATGATACTCGCGTATTGGTCTTCCGAATAGTAATCTTTAAAATATCTCATTATAAGCTCCAAGTGCCGCACCTTTTTGTTATTCATTCACCAAGTACTACCATAATTACTACAATTCTCAAAAATAAAGATAAGTAACAATTCTTGCAATAATTTATGACAAATGGGTTAAATACATGGGATAATTGATGCTATAAAATAGACGTTATTTGATGTCATCAACAGTAACAAAAAAGAAAAACAATACAGAAAACTTAAAACACACAATATGCGATAATATACAATGCAAACTAATCTAAGTTAAACTAAACTTAAAATACTAATTAATAAGAATTAAACAATTTCACTCCCTGGCAGCAGCACCAAAAACTTGATGTGTCGTTGTTCATAGATATTATTTATTATCAAGTTTTACTATTTATATTTTGCCGACTAAACCTAAGAACAACACTAACGGGCCGTGTACCCGGTCAGATGTAGATTCGTTGGTAAGTAAGGTGTCGATCATTAAGAGCAAGAATGTTAATAATTAATTATTAGTATTTTAGTTATCTAAGTTAGTTCTAATTTATACCTAAGTTAAACATAAACTAACAGTAAAAATGGGGTTTTCAGCCTGAGAGATTGGCACGAGTTTGGGTCTACCTAGACTGAGATAGGGCGAATAACACACACAAATTTGTTAATTAGAAGATAAAGAAGCGGTCAAGCCTTAAGTAAGGAAAAAATATTAACCATATTTAATCTAATAAAATACAGGTTTTAGTTTATAAGTGAAATGATTGTATTATCTCGTTGTCGATATATCATTCCAAATTTATAGGGCTGGTACTTCCTCCCTAAACACCTAGATATGGTAATTGTTAGTGCAAATATTATGATATTTAATCTACACAGTCTCGTTTATTTTGTTGAGGACAAACACGTAACTTGTAACACATAATGTAAAATGTACAAGTTACTCGTAATCATATTTTATCTCAATATCATCAACACATCTTTACGTCTCGATTCCTCGTATGTTACAACACAGGTTCGTACATGTTTGTTATGTTTCATTATGATCAAACCTCATTTCATATTTTGCATTTGCAAGTATTTTTATACAAACATTTTAGCAAGTATACAATAGTTAACTTGTTCACTTTAGTTTGTAGAATATACAAAGTTAACTAAGGAAAAATAAAATAGAAAATGATTTTTACATCATGCATTACATCATCTAAGTCCTGGAAAATCTCTCAAAGATTACAAAAGATTTTTTAGCTAAAATTCGTATCTAGTGAACAGTAGCCGGTTCCATTGGAGCGTCTTCGGTTCCCTTTGATTTACAAAGCCGGTTCCATTGTGAACAGTAGCCGATTCCATCAGCATTTGCCTATAAATAGAGGAGCCTTTCTAATCCGTTTTTGATGACTAAAAAAATACCTTTTCCATCATTTTACACACACTTAGATCTGTAGAAAATCCATCCATAAATCACCATGATCCTAAATGCATCTAACTGCGTCTCTATGATGAAAGATATAACACCCAAAATGATCCTTCAACGCATACACCCTAAAGATGAACCACCAAAGCACTTATAGAGATCATTGCCATTCTCATCCTCGACCAAGCATACTCAATATAAAGATCTACAAGATTTATGAATCTTATCAACTTCATTAGTTTATGGATCATCATTGTAACACCCTTTGTATCATCTCTTTGTATTATTGATTTAGATTAGAATGGTTTATGTGGTTATGCCATTAAACACAAGGTTGTTATGTTGGGGCCATAAAACATAACGGTTTGGTGTACCTAAAGAAGGACTCGGTATTTATCTTTATATCGATAAAGTTAACTATGATGGGTTGTTCTACCTTTTGTTAGGACTCGTCTTTAAGATTAAATAACCGTGGATAAAGTGAAACGACGTTATGTCAGGTTTCTCCGCCGCGAAGGGAGCTTGTATCTAGTGCAGTAACACATCGAGTTGGGAACTCGAGGAGTGAAGTAGGGCGGAGAAGCTCCCATGACCGAACCACCATAAAACCTCGTTCCGTTGCTTTCACTATACATATCGTACATTTCTTTATGCTTATGATTGTGTTTGACCTACTTGCATTAATCCGATGCCTCATAAAGTCCATAAAGTAAATAATTTGATACAATTCATATTACTTCCTGATTGATCGGTATTTGATGCGAAAGTTTTTAAGATTTTAATCGGAAACTTTCACCCCTCCTTTATCGATTTTCACCATTGTTATCAGAGCCACGTGGCTCTAGATTTCAAAATAAATGGTATTTCAAAATCGAGTATGAACAATGTATCAAATTATCCGAAAAGCGGGACTTAGTATAGAAAAGTATAACATGTTCATTCTTAGAAGGTCTTGTATTCTTGATATCTAGTGGTATAACAAGCTGTGAATAATGTTAAAAATTCTTGTTATATTAAGCTTACAAACAAGCCAACTAAGCTGTTAAACCTTTATCGTCAGGAACTAAATATGATTATTAGCAAAATTCACCAGACAGGACGGCGTTCCATTCGTAACAAGGCAGTTCCAATTGTAAAGGAACTGGTGGAACCCGGATCTATACAAAAAGTTTCAAAATTTTAATCAACTTCCAAAGGCGTAAAAAAACTAACCGTAAGGCCGTACGATCGTGCCAAATAATAGTTTTGAAGAGATTTAGTCTATTTATAATAAAATGGTTAAAGGTACCGATTATAAGTTAAAAGTATGTACAGAATTTTCCAAAATCTACAAAGATGTCCAAAATTTTCAAGTATCGTATTAACAAAGAAACTTAAACTTTTTGAGTCGGGAAATTTTCGTTGTTATTCTGTGAACATGATACAACCTTCTTTAAAATTAAGTATTTTGCCATTAATCAGCATGGGCATAACATCGTCTTATTTAACGACAGGCAAACATAAGTTTTTTTTCGTACGTATGTTTAAATGTCTAGTTGCTTTTCTTTACATTGTTTATATATCTTGATTATATGATTATTTCTCATCAAATTTAAGCTTGCTTATTTGTGAAATATATGTGCATTCCTTATCCTGTCTTTCATTCAAATCGTTTGTTAATTTAGGCCCTTAAAAATATTGCAAAACGATTCTAAAAGCGTGTGGGATAACCCAAGCTTTGTCTAAATAGCATTTTCGTAAATGCCTTCGAGTAAGCATCATATTAGTTCGAAAAGATTATGATATGTGATATACTATAATGAGTACTTGTATACCTTGTTTCATCTTATAAATTGCGCCTTGTTAGATTTATGAACATAATGTCTTCTGTTCGCAAAATTGCTCATTTGATATCGTATTTTATAATATATGGTTTTCGTAGAATAGGGTTTAGCTTAGATCTCGTGCACCTCATATAGGAAATTTCTTTTTCTTGCATATGTTATTTCAACATCTGTAAAATCTCAATATCTTAATTAAGAATAAAACCAAGTTAGTTAAAGAGGGTTGACAATATGTATTATAAAATTTAATGCACATCAAAATAAGACGGCAACTTTGAATAGACCATATCTAAAGTACCATAGAAATAAAAGAAGTGTAATGATGTCATGTTGTAGTTTAAAAGGTCTACTTTAAAGGGGTCAAAAGATCACAATTTAAGAAGTTAACTGTAAGTGGGTCCAAAACAAGTGTGTTTGGAAAACGTCGTAAAGAATGTTTTCGTATTATCGGACTAGGACCAAGTAGTGAATTGATATTAAACGTATAATTTTAAGAAATAATTTACTGATTTGTTGTTCATGTGTATTGATCGAGGTATAGAAGTCTAGTTATTCGATCTTATTAAGCCATTGTATAAAATTTGGACAATAAATGTGTATTATGTGAAAGAATATGGTCATATTAGATTTTCGGGGTGATAAACGAGCGCAACCTGAGATATTGTCTAATAGAAGTTGTGCATCCGCCGCCAATTTTAAATGTTAATGAGAGATCTAGCTGATAAAAATAATCTCAATGAATGATTTACAATGTTTGTGCAAGCGGGATAAAAGTAATAACAAAAAGTCGATATTTAGGTGTCGGATTGCAGTTTTCTCGCAAAATTTTAGAAAAATAATTGTGACATTGAGAAATTGGGGTCATTAGCAGGAGAGACACCTATTAGAAAATATCTGCGAAGATTGGGTTGAAAGTAGGTCAATGTCATACTTAGTTGAATTCCTTCTATAGGCCGACTATTTAGCACCAAGCGACGCGCGAACACCGCTATTTCTAGGACGATTTATTCCATAGCTATAGTGAGAGAAGAATGAATCCTTTCTATACTTTAAGTATCTAGATGCAAGTAGCGCATGACTAGTGCATTGCAGAAGTTAATGTTTTAGATTAAATAGTGACGATGATGTAGATGGTGGATTATATTTTAGCGTGGTGTTCGTTAGTTTATGTGGTAGACACATTAGGTGCATAGCGCAATAGAGTACTAATTAGTGACAGAATGAGTGAAAGACCTAGAGAAGTTGATTGGATATGGATGTGTGAGAAGCAATCATTGTCAGCGCAACGGTGTGCGTCGTTTCGATGCGAAGTTCCTAGGTGGAGGGATCGGCTGCGGGTCGTGTGTGGAGGTCCGGGGCAGTATCTCTCGTGAGGTACGCTATGATGCGATGGCTTCTCGTGGGGTACGCGTAAGGATGGACAAGGGTTAACATGTAGAGCTTATGCGAGATCTAGTGGGAGGACTACTATATCAGGGAGCCGATGTCCATGAAAGACTTTTATAATGATTATCGATACAGGTATAACGATCTTATATTTGATAGTTATATAGAGCAAGGTGTGTTGATGTAGGAGAGCGTCGGTAGAGTATGGAGACTAAGGTCTGTTGATCTGTGTCTAGATAAACATTGATCAGTATAGCGGTATACACAGATTTGATATTCGTCTAGCGGGTCTTAACACAATTGACAGGCTCTTAGATGTCGTCTTGAAGGCGATTGGCTCCGTATATGTGCAAGTCCATTATCGGCGTGATATAGGCCGGCAGAGTGATATGGAGGCGAGATGAGCTAGTAGTATAGGTTCTTATATCGAGTTACATGGCACGTGAGAGAATGATTGGTCCTAGCGTGGTGATTCACTTGTGGGTATGTTATATCAATGTAATCTGCGTTTTATTAGGGAGGTCTTTTTATTGGTGCGCACACTACGAGAGATATTTCGGCGAGCGAGCTGCTTGCAGTCACTCTACATACCAGCACCGATCTTGGGTGTGCTACTGATGTGGTACATGATGATCAGGGAAGGGTTTTGTCTATTATCACAGTCTACATGATCTTTCTCCGATTGTGTCGATGAGAATATAGTATGTTCAGACAAGAGGTTTGGTTGCGAAGCGTCTTTGTGATCACTTATAGAGGTTCTATTGAGTTGTGAGAGGAGTGGGAGTGTATGTAGCGATCTCTGTATTTGAGTGTGCGACATCATGCAAGCTGAGATCATAAATAGAAAGAGTTATATCGATGACCCAATGCGTCAGTTTCTAGAGTTTACGCGAGATGCGAGATGAAAGACACAATAGGTAGTCGACACAAGTCAGAGCTACGAGTTGGACATGTTTTTATATTTAGAGTGTATAGGGAGTAATACTTAAATGCAGAACGGAGGGAGAGTTCGTCAGAGTGTGAGATAGTCTGTGTCGGAGCGGCTCCACTCCAAATAGGTATGCGTTGTGAGGTGTTAATATAGGGTGGTCGGAAAGATCACAGTGATGACACAGCATCTAGTTGTGGTGTTGGGAATTTCACTTATGCACTGGATGTTTGACTAGGTAGGCATGAGACAGAGATCTAAGAGGTCCAAGATAGTGTTAAAGTCGACGAGATGCGACGCGACGGAAGAAGTGATCACACAATATCGGTGTGTCACTAGCGAGAAGGCAAGATCTCTTGATAGATCTTAGATCTGACATATGACATGGAATCTCAGTACTATCAGGGAGTTGGAAAATTTGCCATACACTGATAACTCTGGGTTGTTAGGAGTCTCTGACAAAGGTGACACTCTTGTGTAAACCGGGGCTCATCGGTCTTAAATAGACTTCTAAAACAACACAGTACGGTGATAGTGTAGATTATTTTTTGAGTATGTATTGGCTTAAGCAATATTATACACAGCACATTGTTGTATAGATTGACCGTTGTCGTTGATGGAAATAAGTATCAGCTATTAAAGGGTATTTGGATAGCCTCAACATTTTTACAGATCATCTCGAGAATCTGTGATCGTTCTGAGAGTTCTGTTTGGTTTATCACAATGATTAGTCATGATCTATGATCTATCAGAGCTGATGTATCTATGATTAGGGTCTCGATCTTACATACAGAAGGGGCGAGTATGCGCAATATTTGACATATTAAAGGTCAAACTTTTATAAGAAGCTTATCTTGTAAAAATAGGTACAAATAAACATTCTCTTAACTAGTTGACGACGGAGCGAGGAGACGCGCGCAAAACGTGCACAGATCCAGGACAAGCGTGGTGATGGGGAGACGAGAAATTTGCGGTTGGATAGGGAGGAGGACAGAAACCATATAATACCAAACACTTATACAACTTGATGTAACTTTCTAGTACACTGGAGGTTAGAAAATTATGATTTATACACATATTTAAGCTTTTCATTCATCTGTGAAATGATAATTCTGAGCTAATGATGCGTAGGAGAGATTCTAGTTGTTTTTTTATAGACAAACGAATTGATTAACAAAGTAATTCTAACAAAGTTAATCTGATGGATCTATATTATCTATAAAGACTAAAACCTACAAACATACGTGAACTCCTATACTAATACTGTCACAATCTCAGTTGTGACTACTTGTAGAGCGCGAACAAAATGGAGTTCGTAGTTTAGAACAGAATTGAAAAGAACGGCAGTACTTTCTCGAGTAGAGGCGGTTTGAGCGTGTATAATTTTGCTGCCATTCTTTACAGCTTACTATATTGCTGTTTTTCATGAGTGCTTATGTTTGTTACTAGATTTTATATACATCAGTTTTATCACTGGTGTTTATATTATGTAGGGGTCGGGCTATGAACATTTCACGTAGCTGTTGAGGGTACTAAAGATGTGGATTTGGTGGGATGTGACGTTTATACATAACATGGTAAATAAATTTTTAAAAATTAGAAAATATATTATCTGGTAAACACTATAGCAATGCTTCTACGACACATAGTGTTTATCGATTGTATGTGAGTTTATGATCGATGTTCAGCGAAGGGGTTGAAATAGGATATAAGTTTGGCTGCGGAGGGGTCAGAAGTCATGGCGTTGAGCAGATAAGTATGCGGATTTTGCGAAATAGGAGAGTGTCGTATTAAGCGAGCTTGATAAACAGATGGACATGTGAGTATCAGATTACAGAACGTTGTTTAATGCTCTCAATATTAAATAGCATTGTGTGACATATTATATTAAACGAGCAAAAAGAGACCTCGACAGGGGGCCGTTAGAGAACTAGTTTGAGATGGAATTATGATTGTCAGGAGTGTATGATTATAGTTCTAGTAAGTTATTTGTGGATGAGTTGAGACGAAGTGTCGAGGATGAGGTTAGGTCTGTAGAGTCGGCCAGAGTGTGCTGACTCAGCGGAGTCGGCGCGCGGGAAGGTCGAGGAGGTGTCGTGGCTCATGCTTTCTCCTGGTTGTATTTTTATATGCAACAGCACGTATATCTATTATGGGAGCGGCAGGACTCAGGATTTAGAGGTAGACATGTCACAGACAAACTGATCACATCTTCATCAGTTATCTTTTATATGTGTGAGCAAGGAGGGAAGAGCAGTGTTAAGATAAGGCTGTAGGGGACGCTAGAAGGGCTGACGATCTCAGTGAGTGGCGTTATGAGTGTATCTCAACAGAACACTTTGGGCACAAAGGCACTCACAACGGTATGCATTTTTATGAAGTTTTTTTGAACACTTACTGACCGAATTTACTATACCTAGACAAGCGGGGTAGAGGCAAGCGCGTTTCGAACTGCGATCGGGTAGGCTATGGGAGGTGTCAGGGCGTAACCAGATCATTAGAGATATCTTTATAGACTCCTTGGAACCTAGAGTGGAGCACTTTCTGGAAATCTCTTATACAGGGAGTGCTGAATGGTTATTGAACACAGGAACAATTCGCTTGCCTACTAAATTTGTGAAGAAACAACGCACATTGTGGGAGGGGTTGCTTGGAACATCTCACGGCGAATAGCAGAGCTATAGAGAGAGAGGGGGTGTGGGCAGGAACTAGCACTAGAGACGCCGAATCTATCGATTTAGCGCTTCTTATGGCAGACGATTTGATGACCGTGCGTTAATGAAGTTATAACGCTTTAGACTAACAAAACTTGTTGGTGTTACTGCAAATCAGAATCTTCTGAGTAGGGGTAGCCTTTATCATATTGCGTGCTTAGAGACTTAGTGGGCCAAAGATCACGGTTTGTGATCTGATAATTAACATAATGGCTTTAGAGAATGAGTACACTGGACTATATTTTGTGATCACTACACACTTGCAATAGTGATGGGGGACTTCAGACGTACAAGTACATATAGTCTGTACTGAGCAAAAAAGGACATGCTCGGATGAGACGGCGGTGAGGCCTTCTGCTAGAATGAGTTATCATGTTATGGGAGAGAAGTATATTATATGGAAGCTTTGGGGAACACATTTACTTTGGAACGTAGAGATTGGGAGTGTAGGAATAGCGGCCTCAATCTTGGATGGCGGATGACGGTAACTATAGTTTATTAGCAGTATTACAAGGCGAGTATATAAATCGTATTGGTTAAAAGCAAGGCGAGACGAGCGGAGGGAGAGGGTCGGATCTATAGGAAGCAGGACAGAGATGAGTTTGACAGGTAGACGGTAGTTTACGTGGAAGCGTTATTTCTTGATGTGCACGGTAAGAAATGTTCAAACACGAGCGGACAACTCCTAGCGTGAGGAAAACCGAGGTAGATGGTAAGTGGTTATGAGAGCTGGTTATACTCAGAATATGAACATATTTTTTTAGCAGTTATAGGTCGAGATCGGCGTGTGGGGTGATGAGGAGAGCCAGGTTTCTGGTGGCCGTTCATCTGTAGTTGGATTCAGAACAGCGGCGGGACTTAACTGCAATAATCAAGCAATTAGCTAGGGCCTAGCTTGATTCTGTGATGTTTGTTTATATGAGTTCTACTTTGCTCCGTTAAACAATATAAGACGCGAAAATCAAGTGTTTGGAGTAGAGTCTACATCCGTGGAGCGAAGCGTCCGTCGGAGGACTAGGTTAGGACTATACACGTGCTTAGTAGTCGTATGGAGATGGTCTCGTCATATGAAAATATTTATTCAAAGTGTGATTCACTTTTGGGAGGGGATGGTGCGGAAAGTAGTAACCGGGGGGTGGTGGCATTAATATGGGAAGTTCTGGTGGATGGAGAGATGGCGATTGAGATAGCGTGAGTCTGCTACACAGATGATCTCAGATGAATCTGCTGATATAAACCTTTATAAATGAGATTTAAAGAGATACTAAAGGACCTAAGGTAGCGTGGGGTTATTTGTACAGTAGGTGAGCTGGTACGATCACTAGAGTTATAAGTATTACTACGCAAGCACATGACTATCGGAGTGGGGCAAACCAAACAGCACCCTTTTTGATAGAGGGAGCGAGCCTAGGTACAGTTCTGACGGGAACGAGGATTAGTGGGGGGGAGAAATATGCGATTTGCCATTCAAGTCTGAGCGATTTCAGATGAGCTAAGAACATTATATAGGGAACTATTACATAGCACAGTTTAGCTAGTCGAGTACCGCGTATAGAGGAGGTGACAAAACAACATCTTACATTGACACTTTAGGGGGATCCGAGATATATATGGAGATCATTTATATATTGATAATTCTGTTCACATCTGATACATAAAGGTCTGGGTTACGTCATGCTTCTGGAGTCTCTATGAGCATTATATGTTTGTCTGTATTGGATGTAAGTTAGTATCTTGTATAGGGAGGAGATTGTTTAGCGGTACAAAATAAAGACATAAGACACAACGATTTCTAGCACGTGGGGGACCTTGAGCAGGAAAGCTGTAGGACAAGAACAGATGTGATGCGAAGACTCATGTATAGTCGAGAGTATCAATGTCAGATGAAGTTTGCACTCAACTAGAAGAGAGTTCATATGCACAATCTTACGGACTGGAGAAGGCATTAAAGCAGATTAAGCATTCGTAGAAGCTAGGGAATTATAGAGAGACGAGGTGGGGGGGGGGGGGTGGGGGGGACAAGCGAGCATGGAGTCGCGTAGGTGGGAGACAGAGCTGGAAGCAGAAGGGGTGGTGGGCGCGGGTGTATAGGCTAATACTAATAGTGCAAGGGAAGTGATAGGGCTCGAAGGTGGGAGGGGCGAGTCAGGGGAGGACGTACGACGTGCGTGATGTGCGGGGGTACACGAGCATCGGAAAGATTATTGTCTTCTGTTGATGAGGCTGAGTAATCAGGATTTGTTTTAGGATCCCTATAAGGCGGTCTGACGCGGAGTGGATTTAGAGAGGAGGGGGCTACTATCGGATCGCATGATAGACTGCTGTTCTAATTGCCTCATTATTCAGTCTCGTAATGTGCATTAGATGGTATTAGCAATGAAGAGGAGTAGTTATGAGGATATGGTTTTACACACATCAGCTGTGTGTGAGATGCTTTCATCTATAGGCGACACGAATGGATGATTGAGAGCGTAGTATATGTATAGAGAGACGGTCCGGGCACAAAGGCTTTATGAATGTATCGTCTCTATGAGTGGGTTGGTTTTGTGGTTGGAATGATAGCAGTAAAGTTCTGTGTCGAGAAATATTCGAAGGCAAGAACGGCATTTGAGGAGGTGTAGTGATGAAACTCACATTCTGTGCTTTGACTACAGTCTATTCAGAGGGGACACGTGATACTGTGGTAGTATGAGAAACTGTCTCAACTATACTTTAATTCGACATGTAGAATATAACTGGGAGAATCCTCTGAGGAGACATTTAGACTTGAACATAGGTGTGATAAGATTGACGGCGGGTAGGCGCCGAGAGTGGGGGGTGAAAAAGGCAAGAGTGAGGAGATGTACGAATTGAGTATCAAACGACAACGGACTGAAATTACAGGATGGGACGCAGAGGCGGTAAGTCGCTAAGAGATATTATGCACGGAGTATCAAAAGTGCTGAGATAAGGTGGGGTATATGTGTGACAGGGGGCGTTATGGAGAGCTTATGGTAGATTGTGTATAGGTCAGTTGGTGCCTGAAATGAGAGGTGCTGGGTCCGCTGGCCTCTTCATGTGTTATGGTTGATAGCCGTCCCGCGAGGTCATCTTGGGCGCATGAGCACGGTCATGGAGGGGAGGCTCAGGAGGCATTGTAGGAGTCGACTACATAGATCGACCGGTGAGTTGATGTAGGATGGGGAGAGTGTGATGTGGTATGGGGGAGGCACGGACGGGAGTTGCCGAGACCGGTGTGGGGGCGAGTTGCATGCGATGGGCAGGGTTACCATGTGGGTGTGCGATTGTCTGAGGTTATGTGGTGACCATAATGATAGTGCAAAAGAAATCCAAATTGATGTGTGGTGTGTTATGGGGGATATTGCGTTGGGATACAGGGGACGCTCTGCGTTGGCTCTATCCTTATATCTTGTGTGTTCACGGAACGCAATGAGTGGAGGCACAGCTCGGCATATAGAGACTGATATAAATCTCGGATGCTACTCTAGCCGATATGGGACTCGTCATCTCTTGGAGTGACGCTATGCGTGAGGATTCTCACTTTCGGCCATGTCTCGCAGAGTCTAGTATTGTGCGGGCCAAGAGTGTAGTAGGCCGTGTGGATGTCTTGGAATACGCGAAGTGGGGCCTGATCTTTGAGAGTTTAATAGTCGAAAGCACGCTGAATACCGGCTTCGGGCTTATTTGTTAAAAAGCTGATGGGGTGGGAGGTGATTTGTGTGGGGTAGATGGTGTGGGATTATGTGAGAGGACTAGTGGAAGGAAGGGATTGGTGCATTAGTGACGTCTGATTTAGGGGCTCGGTTGTAGTTATTATTCGAGAGAGATGTGCGTAGAGGTCGGGTGTGGGATGGGAGTATATGGGTTTACGGTATGTAAGCAGTAAGGTTGAGTGATGATCAACGAGGAGGAATAACAACATAGCGAATAGGAATGTTACGAGGACGTGTAGACAGGCCTGGGGGATTGGGTTTAGGTGAGAGACGATAGGTAGACGAGTGTGCGGCGCGAGCGGCGCAGTGAGAGCTCTTGTGCAAATCTGGTATGAGTGGTGGTTGTACGTTTGTGTAGTGACGGTTAGGTGGCTGTGGGAGATTGTGTTACTTATTTAGTGGGGTGGTTGTTTATTCTATCGTTTGTAGCGAGTGTGACACGCGAAGGATGTGTAGCGCGAAGGGTCGGTGATGTGCTGTCACGAAAAGGTGTTGCGGGCTTCTTGCACTGCCCCGATCCCCTGGGCTTTTGTGTACGGTGGCGATTACGCGTGTTTCGCCGTTGGTACCGTGGAATGGAGGTACGGGAAGAGTATAACCGTTATAAAGGCGTAGGTGGTGAGTAGGTAGGGAGTGGCATGTAGTCGCAAGAGTGACCTGACAGTACGATGAGCCTCTGCAAAGTGAGTAAGAGACGAGAGGCAAGAGATATCAAAAGAAAAACAAAAACACCGCAACGAAGCTAAGTAGAAAAGCACAGGATAGAGGTTGGTGCTAGGTATTTAGGTGGGAGCAGAATTTGAGTGATAAAGCAGGGGGCAGGACTGATTGGAGGTTTATATCTTCTCGATGGAATAAGAAACTTGCCGGGATCTCTAAGCTTTTCGTGAAGCTTTTTGAGGAGCATTGCCAAGCAATTCTCGTTCAATCGTTAACTAAGCAACTCAGCAACTTTTTCTATTATTTCATGAGCAAACTCTTAATCGTAGGAGCAAATCTTGCAATCAAAAGTAAAGCAACCGCAAACTAATGTCGAAGCGCACATCTTTAAAGATTTGAAAAAATCTTCTCCATTATGATTCGAAGGCTTTGTCACGACTTTTATCATCACGACTGAAGGAATATGAGAATAAATTGGCTTAGAAACTCTTTGGAATATCGGATTTCTGAAATGTATTTAGTCAAAGTCTTCGACAACGAGTTACCGGAATATAAATGGGAGGAAAACGCGGGAGGTGGAGTTTTGGAGTGGTACTAGGGTGGGATCTTGCGAGCTGGTTTGATTAGATCGTCGATACGTAGCCTTTGAGACGGTGGGGTCGCGACGGTGGAATTGCGGATCGTGGGTCTGGGAGCTAGGGGGCGAGGGGGGGGGCGATGAGGGGCTGGCGCGGCTGATTGAATGAAGTGGAAGCGAATTAGTGGGAGGGACGATAGCGGGAGGGGTGGTTCCCGGGCGGGTAAGTGCAGCGCGAGGCAACACCCGTACTGTCGTGGAGTGTCTGTGTGAGAGCCACAGGATGTCGAATGCTCGCGTTCAGGCCGCTGATAGGGGGGTTCTGTTTTGTTATGGTGGAAGGTTATGTATTACTCGGCGAGGTCGAGTAGCGCGCTAAGGATGTGCTGTGCATCTGGGATGTAGAGTAGAGGACAAGACTCAAGTGCCACAACAGGCAACTATGGACGGTTGCCAAATAGATGATTCTGAAATGGTATTGATTTAGGGGATTCATCCGAGTGGACAGCGGCTTATGTGAGGTTATGCGAGAGTGATATAGCGTTGTTGATGAATTCATTGCATAAGGGCCGTCCTTCAAAACGTAATATAGAGAGTGTGATTTCTAAGCCGTGTGAATATCCTTAACATGGTGATCAATAGATTGAGCCGTCGTGTGGTCACGCGTTAGTGAACTCAATCAGGGGATGTTGGAAATTTCTTTGTGTGGGAGGTAGACGAGGTGGTGATGATATTAGGGGGGTGCCACTTAGATACAACAGGTTAGTAATATGAAATCCATGTTTTGAAAATTTGGATCGCATATGATGCACGGAGTGATTAGAGTGACTAGTAAGAACGGGTGCGTGTGCGTGTGTCCGATATGAAAGATTACGAGGAGTCCCCTAAGAAGATATCCCTCTTGAACTTGATCTTAATTAAACCTAAATTTGACCATGAGAAGAGATGCCACCGTGGCGGGCAGCGAACCCCATGTGGTTAACCAGGTGATTGTTTACATAACGGACGGGTGTTGGTGGAGGTTGTGTGTTAGAACGCGGTAGATATGAGAAGTATACCGACGTGGGGGGTGGCGGGACGGACAAACACTAGCATTGAGGGAATTGTTATCGGGTAGCCCGACCAATTAGACGGCCAAGGGAAATTGGTGGGTTGGGGGGGGCACCACCACAAAGTAACGCCAGATTCCTCAACCGCTTGCAAAGGCAGAACCGGGGGTGGGAGCGGGAAGTAGTACGAGACTTTGTTATAGAAACGAGAGTCGTCGTCCTAGATGTGTAGCGCGACAGTGATGGCTCGCGCGGAAGTCGTAGACAAGATATGCGAGCTATATCGATTTGGGCCGATATGGAGTGCACAAACTAGAAGGGGGTGAGCATATAGTGTCTGATCCAGTGAATGTCGTTGTTGTTGATCAAGATGAGGGTGCGGAGTGTGAGAGAGAAGGCGTCACATTTACTGAGGGAGGGAGAATACGTTGAATGGGGTTACTCTCAGGAGTTATTCACTCAAAGGAATGGCCTCTCTACGATTTCGAGTTAGTGAGGGGGTCCAAATCACAAAATAGTATTCCACCCGCCGCTGCATTTGAGAGGGTGCAGAGCGGTGAACGATGGTTCGTTCTTCAGGTGTGATAGAAGCCCGCTAGATTAACAAACAGGGAATGCAACTTGGAGTGTTAACTCCATCAAATCCGTGCATTATGATACTACATCTAATAGTGCGTTCTGAGGTCTACGAGAGCTCACTTAATATTCTCATTTTTTAATTAGTTCCGCGCTCATATGCGCGCTCATTTTCGCGTCAGACAATAAGACTTCGCTACTCCTCACACATACATTTATATTGTAATTATCAAATCTAGAGTCAGAGTTTTCGGAGTAGAGCGCTTAGATTAAGTATGATAGTGGTGGTTTATATAGAATTGCTAGTGAGCAAAGGACAGGGAGATATATTGAATTTATATTCCGCCAAGATTTAGTGATCTATCAACGGGGGATGTAGCAGAGCCTCGACAAGAGGTGACACTAGTGACGTAGCACAAGTATATGTGATGTGGGAGATACTTTATTACTTCTACGTTCTATCCAAGGTCCTAATACGTCATTTCTGGACCCGACGTGAGTCGAGGACATACAGATGCTGTGCGAACATCATAAGGGCGAGAGAGCCTCAGACTCAACATGGATGAGCGGATGGCAGCATTCGCTGGCGGACGAATACGAGGGGAAAGAGAGGTTAGACAGTTCATCTCAGCCTTTTAGTGAGACAGCAGGCGCAGAGGTAATAGAGTAGGAGACGATTGAGGGACGGTATATTATGCTGTCACTCTCTATCGAGTCGACCGGTTGGTTGAAGAGGCGAGTGGTGATACTCGTGCGGTAGGAGAGAAACTCCGCGAATTGGTAACAACACAGATTAGGGGTACTGTGCTTATATACGATTTCTGGCGAGAGCTGAGAGATCTTGTGGGGTGAGGTTGCCGGTCGCTTGAGAGGTGTCCTGTAGTCTGGTGAAAGGCGGCTCGAGTATTGCTTCGATTCCTGTACGCGCGCATAGACGCGGTGTGTGCATGGAGGGGCAGAGTTAGCTCATCGCGATAGATGTACGTTACCGCATTGTGTTAGTGCAGACATAGTACGGAAGTCGGACGTGATATATGCGTACTATGGATGTGGGTGCGTAGACAACGTGTCCTTTGAACTGAAACTTATTTGGTAGCATTCAGACTCGGAATGGGAGGACGGTTGTTTGAAATCATGCTGTTGACACATATCGAATATAGGGGGGGGGATGGAGTTAGTCTAAATTGGCTCGGTGGGCCTCTGTAGATACGGAAGAGAGAAAGATTTATGACACGTGTGTCGAGACCGTGAGGGGAAGGAAAGGAAATATTGTTGATTTATAGCACGCGGCCTAAATCAACAAATCATTTAGGGTAGGAGCTCTCTTAAGTGGACAAATAAATTTACATGCGTGCCTGGTAGATTCGGCGTTAGTGAAGCTACGGAGTGAAGCTGGTGTTAAAGAATGAGACGATTGGGATAGCGTCGATGGTTGCTGTTGGGTACAGGATGTAAGCTTATTTGGGAGTGTGGATGAGAGTACCGTCAATGTGTAGGGAGGTATTATTTTGTTGGTGTTCGATTTTACAACAAACTTGATCAGAATTTTTGAGATGCTCCGACAAACGCTGAACGTGTGAGGTACACAGGGGTCGAGCTGAACAACTTCAGATAAGAGAACAGCATATTCGTTGCTCATATGGTGCTCTACATATGAGTTTTTATTCTCTATATAGTCTATTTACGAGTAAGAGACTGAAAAAGAAAAGTGGAAGCGAAATCTCAGAATATTTTTTATTTTACTATTTATGAGTATGCTTGTTTTTAGATATAATTTTGTATGCATAATTCTTAAAAGCGTAACTTTGCGCGAAGACGAGAAGTTACTTCTCCCAACACACGAATCGGACAAACTAGTATCAAGGACTAAAATTTATAGAACTTACTATATACTAAGTTTCCGCTCGCGTCCACGGGAGTTGCGTGCGCAAAGAATAGATGCGTAGTAGAAAGAAAATAGGAGCATGAGTTGAGATGGGGATAAGACTCTAGAGCGGGACGGTGAGCCAAGAGCAGGCCTGATGACATAAGACAGCGCGGGTGTCAGTGTAGAGTAGAAAATCATAACACAACTCAGACTTAGCTTGGGACGCGATAAATATAGTAGATCGGTATATGAGTGAATGAGCGTCTGGAGGCTAATGAGGGTGATAGCCAGTTGGAGCCGGCAATGGGGTTATCGTTAAGTGAGAGCAGAAGGCGGTGAGAGATGTGTGGTAGTACAGAGTTGTATACCTCTTAGACATCTATTGTGAGGGATGTGCTGTATAGTATACTCACTTGATGTAGTAGGAGAGAGTGTAGCTCTGTGTACAGAAGAGATGAATGTTGTGTGGGTTATCTAAAATCACTAAAATATAGAGTGTCAAAGCGGAGGATAAAGTACAGCACTGGTCAAGCGCGCTACAACACCACAATGAGCATCGACGAACTTCGTGATATTACAGACCATGATGATTCTCAAAAAGAGTGTGGCCGCTTGTACTAGCGGGAGAGCCGCTAAGACGGTTGTATGAAAGAAACTCTAATAGAGGTGAGAGATGGATCTCAGGAAACAATAAAGATATCTACTCTCTCATGAGCGAAAGGAAATATGTGTAGCTCTATCTTGGATTATCTGAATATTAATACTGTGACCTACGTTGAGAGTTTGTGAGCTATGAGAAAAGTAAGTTGTATAGAGAGAAATCGAGAACCAAAATGTAGTATTGAAACATGTGAACTTAAAAACGGACGAGTGGAGAAGGAGCGGTGTGTAACGGAAAAAGCAGGCAGCGACATCTCGCAGAGGATCGAGTTAAACACGGCATCTAGTAATGATGATGGTGTTAGCAGTATTTTATGCGAAAACGCGCTGATCGTAAGCAGATAGTCCTATTTGATTCCATTTCGGGGAACTAGTATTAATAATAGGTGAGAGCGGAATTTCTAAAAAGTAGTGAATTATGATTTATTTTGATATTATTTCCTATTTTTATGACATTTTTTAAGAGTTTTTAAGAAAGGATCGGAAGAGTGAGTAGAACGAGGAACAAGAACTAAGAGCAGCGAGCGTAGAAGAGAAGCGTCGCTGGATAAAAATATGCGTGAAAAGAGGGGGGGTGAGCGAGATGGAACTAAGGGAGTACAGGGAGGGACGCAGGAAAGATAGAACGAGGGTGTTACAGACAGGCTAAAGTCGGATAAGCTGGAGTGAAAATAAGAGCTAAGCGACACACAACGATGGAAGTTAAAACCTAAAGAAGGGTAGCCAAAAACGTAAGAGCAAATCGGATAGAATCTTGTGTGAGAGCAAGGAGGAACGGTAAAAAGACGCCAGGCACGTTAGAAGTGGAGAAGATTGTAAAGATTTGGTGTAGTGTTTTAAAGGGAGATAGTAGAGGTTATGAGGTACCTGGGGGTGTTGTCGGCAATGGCGCGTGAGAGCTCACCGGCGCGCCGATTAGCCGGCTGCGAGAGCCGCATATTGTAGTTGAGAGTGCGAGAACCGGAGGGACATCGTAAGGCGCTTAACGTATTGTAATGCGAGGGGCTAGACGACAAACGAGAGCGTTAGTGGTAAGAGTATTAGAGAGTAGTTTTCCTGGGTGGACGAGGGGGGACGCATAAGGATAGGAGGCGGGAGGATGATGGGGCGAGAGGAGAAGAGGGGTGAGAGGCTTTTTAACGGTTATTACGAACACGCTCGCGGAGACAGTGCTACCTGGCGATCTTATGGTTTTATATTCAAAGAGTAAATTAGAGAACATAACAATCAAAAAACTGCTAGGATCAGGAGGTGTAGCGCGAGCCGAGCAAGCGTACTAGCTTGGAACCAGAGAGGGGACAAACCGTAATAATCAAGTTTTATGAGAAATAAGATGAAGCAAAAGGAAACAACACATGAGCAGAAAAATCCAAATATAGCTTTAAATATGTGAAAAACTAACAAACCAAACAGAACCTAGCGCAAGACTTTATCTAAAATTAAGCTAACAAATGCAAGAACTTAAGCAAAACATCTTATACCTACTTAGAGCTGAGACTCGCTATAAGACATTACATAAAAATTTCATATTGAGAATTCAATATCAACACTCAAGGGCAGAACGCACCAGGCGGTCGGTGAGGGCCGGGTACGAATACTAGAAAAGGGGCAAGTCTTACAAAAATCATTTAGTCAGAGGAAGTTATCTCTATGATGAATCTAGGGCATGGAGTACGTGGGGGTGTGGGACGAGAGGTGAGAGGTTTTGGAGGCATGAGAGTAGATGGAGATGGTGGCGTGTAAAGATTACGTTGGATATGTAGATGCGGTAGTATTAGAGGCTGCGTCGGACGCAGTTAGGCAGTGTCGCTAGGGGACTTATTATGTGGTTGTGTGTGTGAGATAAGTAGTGGAGAGTCTAGGTATAGAGAGAAGGTGGTGCGATACAGAAAGTGCGATATATACTTCGACGAGATATTTTATGAGATGTAGAGTCTCTAGTATGTCTGATAAGGAGTATTATGCGATAACTAAGAGCGAGTTGCATATACTGGAGAGTATTATTGTGTACGTATTGAGTGTGGAAAGGAGAGTGAGTGACATATTAGTAGTCCTGCTCGGTTACTTTTTTTGCTTAGTTAATGTATACTGAAAATATTAATCTAAAAAACCAAAAGAATTAGTGTTAAGCATTTCTTTTTAAAAGTCCCTATCAGCATATATATGCACTTTCAGAAAATTTTCTTTATCACAAAATATTTTAAGGTATTCTAGCTAATATGAACGAGACATTTTTTATAAGTTTTCAAATAAAAAGGTGTAATGATGGAAATCGGGGATAGCAGCTGGCGAACGCCCCGACCATCAACATCTCAACCATAGAGTAGGAGCAACGCGCACCATACAGCACTCACTTCCAACGGAGCCCGGAGTGGCTTTTCGATATAGATTCACAGATTTATTATTTGTATACGTTTAGGCCTTTTTAGTTAATAAGTCTTTTTAAGCTTATTACACAGCTTATTCGATAAAGCCTGTGTAACCCAGGTTATTATTTTTCGGCAATTTTCTGATCTAAGTCAAGCAATTTACTATAAATTTTAGTTCCAGGATTTTTATATTAGTTTAGTTAATGTTAAACATTTATTTTATAGAAAACTTTAAAAATTCATAAAAAATAGAAGAAATATATGCAAAAAAATATAATCTTTATTAGAAATTTTTCTTTATTCAAGTAGATGAGCGAGGTAAAGAAGAGTGTTTGTCTACTTAGGGTTAAAATTCCGAAATTCAATTTTATAAGTGAACGGAGATCTTATATATTGTCACGTAACAGGCATCTCAGTGCGTTATTTTTACACAGCTCATTTGCAACTTCATTAAGAGTGTTCTAAGTTTTATTATCATTAAAAACTTACTTTTTATGCACCAAATAAGTAGTTACTATAAAAAAATGTACGCGCGAGATTTATCTATTTTTAGGATTAATTAATATTGTAAAATTAGAGTATTTTAATCAGCAGTTTAAGGTTCACGTATAGGATTGCTTTTATTTGTTTAAAGTTTAATTTCGTAATTAAAGTGTGAAGTTATAATGGTGTCCTTTAATTTTCAAACTTATAGGAAGATAGAAACAAATCCCCAACGGAGACACCCAAATCAACAACATTGTCCAAGCAAGCAACGTGGTCTCAGCGAGTACCACCAAAACGAAAAGAACTTAACGACCGACGTGGAAAAATCACTTACCGTGTAAATATACGTAATATTATGTAAAATTGTAAAGAATTTATTCCCCTATGGACCTTATGTCCTCAAGGGTAGGTTTGGCAAATTTTCAATACTAATATATTAATGTTTTATACCTTACTACAATTTTTTGCGCCGCTGGCCGTGGGATTTGCTATTAAGAAACATTCGTTTGAAGTTTGTCGGAACAGTTGAATTGGAGAAACCTTTTCGGTCTTCCGAAAGTTACGCTATTAAGAAAATCAAAAATATAAAAAAATATATATAAAAAAGTAAAAAAATAATTATTATTTTATCCTTGTTTCTTTTTAGAATAAGATAAAAGATAAAGGAACCAAAAAGACCAAAATATAAGACTGATCCCGAATGTACGCCTCAACTCGTAGATAATCTTGAGAGGAATTATAAAAAATTATACATCAATTGTTAAAAGAACACAACTAACATCATAGCGCTTAAGAATTGAGGTAATTATCCACCCAAAATCCTGAACCAATGATTCAATTTATTTTACCCGTTTGTGTCACTAACGAAAAAGGCGTGCATGTAAAATAATATTTACTAAGAAGTTAACCCTAAGTTTGTTGAAAATTACGGTTAACAACAAAAAAATTTCCTTTTCCCTCGTTTCATTTCTCATTTCAATATGTTTAGTGCATTTCGCCCTTAGAAAATTCCTATTTTCTAAATAAATCAAGAACGCACCATACCGAACGTCAAAAAAACAAAGTACTTGCTCCAAACCTAGTCGAAGAACCTCGAGCTACTTATATCGTTGCACACCAATGGCGGAACGTCCAATGGAGAGCAACTCTGAGCACCGCACGAAGGGTACGGAGAAGCTATTTTTAATTACCAATAAACATGCGGATCACTTTTGAGAATAAGACGAATTTGCCTTCAATTGTCGAAAACCGAAATTCCAATTGTAAAAACGGTCCGTGAGAGTGAAATCCACAAGCTCATATAAATATTAATCAAAAGGATTACTCAATTTACGATATAAGGAATGTGCCCTAACGATGGTGATAAGTCTTATGAAGCTTTCCCATATCCCGCAATCGAGGGAGCCTGCTATAAAAAACTTGTTCCAGAAAGAACCAACCAAATACGAACTGACTGGGAGGATCATCGGAGACCAACGAATTTAGAGAACAAGTTTTTCCCTCCTATCGAAAACACGGTCTCACTTAAAGAAAGAAATTTCCTCTGATTTTAACACAAAACTATGAGGATACTTTTTAGTGAAGCAAGGAACGAAATTAATGAGTTGCTATTAGAGCTTTCACCCAACACGGATTTTATGGAGTTAACTCAAGTTGATACCTTTAAAATGTTTTAAAAAAACGAGAATGAAACAAGACCTCCTTAAAAGGCCGCGGCTGTGGAAATCTATTTTAGTAAAACGACGTAAGGAGCTGTTAAAACCATAATTAAGGTAATCAATCAAAATTTCGATATTCCACGAAAAAGAATCAAATGCTATCAAGGATGAATGCTACTATCAAGTAAATACAGGAGAAGAATTGACAAGCATGCGGCTACAACATTACGACTTAGTCGAGATTGTTTCTAAAAAAGTTGTCACTTAGATACTGACCCCTCCGTGTAAAAAGCGGATGAAGAATCTTGCGATACTTGTGGTAGGTGACCCATTCATGTATGAATTTGTCCGCAAATGACACGATAACAATCATGCAAAGTGGGGGGGGGGGGGGTTTGTGCGACCACTGGGTAAAACAAACAAGTTCATAAAAAACCCTCCAACACCGTTAGTTAAACAAAAGTGTTAACCACCATGTATTGCTCCGGTGCAAAACAAATGGTCAAAATAGGTTTAATAAGAATCATGTTCACGGGATAAATTTATCGGGGAATAGATTTCATGGAAAACAAGGATTACAAGCTCAAAATAACATGCTTCCAAATTTTTATCAAACCAAGGAATTCAAAACCAAAAACGACCGATTCAAGAAGTTCCTAATAATCCAGTTCAACAAGAAATTAGTCAAATGATTATTCAAGATACAAGAAGGAATATTGATCAATGTTAAGAAACATATGCAAAATACAAATCAATACTCTGAAAGGAACCTTAAGAGAAATGAAATTCAAAAGAACACGAATAAAATCTCACAAGCCGTCATGATGAAACAACCAACAACCATTCAAATTCACAAAAATTGCAAGAAACAACATGATCTGTGGATTGTTTCAAAACCAAGCTCAAAACTTCGTGGAACTCTTCTGAGTAATAAACCATTCCAAACCCGAAGGTGAGGAGAAGAAAGTAGATCACTAACTCAAGTGGTGTTTGCTTACAGTTACCCTCGATACCTCTAAATCTCTCTCATTAAAAGGTAGTAGCACGATAAACCGATGAGACAACGGAATAAAGATGGCAAAAACAAATTTCAAGATGAAGTTAACCACTCAAATAAAAAAAGCCACCTCCGTGTTATCCCCATTTCTATTCCCTGATTCCGGAACTATCGATGTTACCAAGGACCTTATGCCTAAAACCATTTTTCAGAATCCCGATTTACCTAAGAGTTTTACCTAAGCCAAATATTCTTATACACCTATCTACACGAACGTGAAAGATCAAAATCCCGTGACAAGCTCGAATCAAATGGAGAAGATATTTCAAATCTTTTCAAAGATATTGCTGCTTTCGACATTAAGTTTCGCAGGATGCTTTAAACTTTAGAAATCCCAAGATTTGCACCTGAACGATAAGAGTTTGCCTCATGAATAAAGAAAAGTTGCTTGAGGTTAAAGCTAAGATAGACCGTGAAACGAGAATTGCATCTTAAGTGCGCTGCAATGCACTCAAGAAAAGCTTCGAAAAGCTTATGGAGAACTCCCGTCAATTTCTAAATACCCCATGAGATCACACATAACTGTTTTAAATCACAATGGACGCCAAAAAAAAATAGACAAAAATGAGCTTGAAAAAATAAAGAAAAAAAAAATCCAAAAGCTTTGTATATTGCTTGATTATAATCTTATGTGATTAAGTAAGGTATGGAAATGCGAAATACACAAGAAAACGTCAAAACCGAAGCAAAACACGGACACAGTGAAATGGAAAGAGTACAAAAGCCGGGGATATAGATAGCAAGAAAGGAACAAAAGTCAGCTCATTAGGTCAACATTGGTCAACAACCAAAGAAGAAAAAAAAACCCTCATCATTACCCACATTAAATCCGCCCCTCAAATAAACCAAATTATTGCAAAAATCGGTCCCTAAGCCCTAACTGTGTAAACCTCTTTAATATATAAAGAGAGTTTACAACTCGTTATCTCTTATTCAAATAAAAAAAACCCAAAAACCCACGACCCAATCCTTTTAATATAAAAACGCTTCGAGCCCCAAAGTCAGAAGCCCATTTCACCCTAGACAAACCAACAAAAACCCCCACCCAAACAGGTAAAAAAGGCTGTAATAGCATTTACTATTCATCATCTTCTTAAGACCATTAAATCCAAGTCCAAACAAAACGGGCAAATCATAATTGTATGACATGGAAGAATGATTCGAGTACAAGTAGTCATGGTGGTATAGTTATACGAAATAAGAGGCTCACATTGGTTGAAACACAGAAAGATTGACAAAACGCAATGTCGACAAGAAACGACACCAAACATTGGATTTTTGCACTAAATGAGTACAAAAGAACACACAATAAATGTCCCTGACCATGGAATGCCACGTAGGCAAATTGAACCGTTGTTCTTCAACACCCAAATTAAATCCAACGGATATAATTAGAGATCCAACGATGAGCATAGAGGAAAAGAGGCCCAAGAAGAATGGGAGTCCGACTACAACCTTAAGGCCTATAAGCATCATAAGGCAAAGCTATAAAAACAAATTTCACTCCACACAAAACATCATCCTCGTTTTTTCACTTTTTAATTTTTAGTTATAGCTTATGTATAAAATTTTCGTTTAAAAATGTAATTTTCTTATTTAAGCTCATGTAAATTTCAATTTTTCAAGTCTAGTAATCTGTTTTTTATTTAGTATTAATTTAAGAAATTAAAAAAATTCGTTTTAAAAACAATCTTTATTTACTTTAAAAGAGCTTTTATATAACTCCAATGTTTTTTAGTTATTACTGTTTCCATAAAGCTCAAATAAGCTCATCAAAAGCTCTTGAGTCTCTATAAAAGCCAAATTGAGCCCATAATAACATGCTAAGTCAATTTTAAAAAATTTAAACATCAAAAAACTATTAAATACCTATGCTAAAGGACAATGAAGCTGCATATTGGATGATAAGCTTAACCTAAGAGGCATATGGGCCTTATTTACAAGCTTATCTTTGTGATAATCATATCTTGTAGAAACTACTTGAGCAATTAACCATTTTTAGCTATGGCCTATGTAGTTTTTCAAGTTCTTTACTGTCCCATCTAATTTCCCTATTTTAAGGGAATTGCTAATCATCTTAATTTTCTAGCATTATTTGTGCTAAATTTAGTTTAAAATAAAAATTATTATGCATATTGAACATGTTGATCATCTGTTTTCATCTTTTGTTAGGTTAAGAGGATCGTTAGTTTTTGCATAATTTTGTCTTAAAAATCTTTGAGTCTTAAAAATCTATAAAATTTAAAAAATAAAATCCAAAAAAATACATAGATAGTAGCTTTAAATGATTCTTCATGCTGGCTTGTATTGCTTAGTCATTCATCAATGTTCATTTTTGGTTTATTATAAGCTGTTTAACGAGTCTGGTATATTGATACTTGTATTAAATCCTCATTATCAAAAGCTTTATAAAATGGGAATTTTTGGACAATTTAAAGGGTCTTTGGTGGATTGAAGACAAGTACTAACAAGATTGTAGTACTGTCAAAGCCATAGAGGACCTGTATGTGAACTCTTTAAAAAATCTCAATTATAGGTTTAAAATAAGCATGATTAGAGAAGCTGTATGTTTTAAATCAAGTTTTACATATAATTTCTAGTTAAAATAACTTTGATCCTTGAATCATTAAATATTTCTTAGTAGCATATTCTAGCTTAAGTCACTTCTGGTTTTATTGGTAGCACTCAAATTGCTTTTTGTTTTAAGTTATAAAACAATCCATTAGGCCTGCAATGTTGAGTATTAGAGTTTTTGGTTTAAAACAAGTGAAAACTGCATCAGCGGTATTGAACTGCTAAAATTTCTTTTATCAAATTCAATTTTCATTAGGTAAAAGTATGATTTAGCTTTGAAATTTTGTGCACAAGTAGTTTATAGGTAAATCTATATAGTTTAAGTGTTTTTACTTTCTTCTGCTTAAAAAGTTTATTAGCTATCTCATTAGTCCTGCAAACTGTCTTTTTCCTCTTCATAATTTTCAGAAAACAAAAATAAGAAGTCCAGCCTGCATGAACCTTTTCATTTAGGCTTTTTCTCAGCCTTATTGATTATCAAAATAGCTTTCAAAAGCATTTTTAAGTAGTCTTTAGGATAAAGCTCTAAGTAGGTATAAGCTATTTTGCTTAAAGTTCTTGTTAGTTAGCTTAATTTTAAGCTCAAAGTTTGCCTAGGGTCTGTTTGGTTTGTAGTTTTCATATTATAGCTTATTTGGATTTTCAGCTCATGTGTTGTTTCCTTTTGCTTATTTCTTTCTAAACTTGCTTATTAGGTTTGTCTTAGTACGTAAAGCCTGTATTTGGTCCTTGCCTTAGCTTATTTCTGCTTGTTAAGTTCTAAAATTTTATAAAAAACCAAAAAGAAGTAGTTAAGCATTTCTGTTTTAAAAAGCCTCTTTTCAGCTTATTTTTCAGCTTTCTAAAAAGTTTCTTTCACAAAAGTTGTTAGTTTCTAGCTTATTTACAACTTTGTTTTTATAAGTTTTAAAAAAAAAGGGAAGATGGAAATCGGGGGTGAGCAAGGCTCGAACCCCCGACCCACCAACATCCTCAACAGTTTATACAACACCTACAACACTCACTACCAACCGTGCCCTGGGGTCTTTTTCAGTTATAGCTTCACACGATTTTTAATATTTGTATACGTTTTACCCTATTAGTTTAATAAGTTGTTTAAGCTTATTTCGTAGCTTTTTTTGATAGCAGTGAACAAAGCTTATTTTTCCTATGGTTCTTATTAGTTCAAGGCTATTTTCTAGAAATTTTTTAGAATTTTTAGAATTAGTTTAGTAATTATTAAACATTTATTTTTAATTAAGAACTTTAAACATTTCAAAAATAATAGAAAATTAATCAAAAAAATATAATTCTTTTTTATAAAATTTTCTTTATCATATAGTTTCTAGAAAATTAGTTTTAACTTTTCGAGGGTTAATTTGCAAAATTTCAATTTTTTAAAGACGGATTCCGTTTTAGTTCTCCGTTTTTTGTGTTTTTAAAGCTCATTTTCTTTTCTGTTTTTGTCTAGTTTTTCCTTTAAACTTACTTTTTAGTCAATTAGAGTCTATTAAAAGAGAAAAATTTCATTTTTTAGGTTTAATTTTGGAAATTTAGGGTTTTTAATTACCATTTAGGGTTCCCGTTTTGCGTTTTTAGTTAAAGTTTAATTTCCCATTGTTAAAGTTAAGTTTAATTGTCCTTTAATTTGCTCACTTTTAGGATTTTAGAAAACAAACCATCTTTGAACCAATTCAATCTACATTGTCCAAACAACAAACGTGGTCACAATTTCACAATCTTTGGGACTTAACGACTCCACCGGTAATCACTTACAAGTACATATACGTATTATTATATTATTATCGTAGTGAATTTTTCTAACTACCATTGTCCTCAAGGTAGTTTGGGAATTTCATTATTATATTTATTAATTACGTGTAATAAATTGCTATGACACCGATTTTTCGCTTGAATATATTAAATGGACTTAGGTGATAAGCCAAGGCTCATGGAAAAGATTCAACACTTAGATTCTATGATTTTCTACTACACAAAATGCTCCTAATTCTAGAGGGAATGACAATCAAGAACCATGAATTGCATAAAAACCAACCAAAAACATAAACGACTTAGTTTACAAACAAACATTCAAGAATTCAAACATAAATGATATGAGAGATAAAAACATTCATACAAGAACATGTTCCAAAAGTACAACCAAACACAAGTTTAATGAAAGAGTTGAAAATCAATTGCACTAACAATGACATGAAAGATATGAGTAAAAGGAAACACCTAGGCACATGATCCAATGATGGTGTTATAGATAATGAAGACGTGATGAACTATATTTAAAGGAAAAACCTAAACTTCTACATGAATACCACAAATACCTTGACATAATATAAGTGCACAAGAAGCAAATAAGTCATGTATCAATTTCATATAAGGAACAGGATGAAAGAATCAAGCAAACCATGTTTGAGCATACATAAACTTAGAACATCATACGAAACAGGGTTAAGTGAAGCCAACAGGAACAAAAGCTTTCAAAACATAAGATATATACCATATCAAAATCACAATGTATAAAAATAACAAATATATGAGGACATAAGAGGCCATAATAATAAGAGACAAAGTTACTTCAATATGTAAGAATCATGCAAGTCATGTTTAAGCCTTAACATCTAGTATCATGAACAAGCATAAAAGCATTTTAAGAACGAAACAAAACCCTTCCTAAGGATTACACATTTGTCAATTAGTCAAATAGTTATCAAATACCAAAATAACGACAAGACAAATAACCAAACAAGAAAATTTAATTAACACATATATATGCAATGCAAGAAGTCATGATAGACTAATGAAAGAAAGATTATATTTACTACTAGTATGGAAAAATGTAGCAATAGTGGTGTTTGGGAGATGTGACCTAGTCGTTAAGAGGATTCACAAGTATGAAAATGACACTTTCAAAATATGCAGATAATTTTAACTAGGTGTTCTTTAAATGCCCCTTTTTCAACATGACCAAATATATTTAAAACTTTTGGTGAAAAATGCCATGACCTAAATATGACTTTTTGTTATTATTTTATAAGTTGACAACAGTGTAAATGCAATTCATTAGATTATTTTTACATTAGACTTAATCACCTTTAAAATGGTGGGTGGCACAACTTCTAAGTCCATACGGTTGATTTTATACGAAAATCCTAATATGACCCATTTTCTACAAAACTTGTTGTCCTAATTTTATACATGGCTAAAATGATCGAAACTCGACTTCTATAACTCGACATAACATGAAAACATCCAGAACTTATTCTAAAATATATACGTAAATATCAAACACTCACTTGGTCTAGATGATCCTCGAAAACATTCTTTACGAGGTTTTCCAAACACTAGTTTTTGACCCAATTTACATATAACTCTAACTTGTTACTTTTGACCCCCTTTAAAGTATACATTTTAAACCACAACATGACATCATTACACTTCATTATTTCTTTGAGTACTTTGGATAAGACATTCAAGTTGCCGATCCTATTTTGATGTGCATAAATTTTATAACAATACTTGTCAACCCACTTTAACTAACATTGGTTCTTTATTCTTATTAAGAATTGAGTATATAGCAAGATGTTGAAAATAACATGTGCAAAAGAAAAAGAAATATTCCTATATGAGTGCACGAGATCTAGCATAAACCCCTATCTAAAACTATACGAACCATAAAAACTATAATCAAAATGAGCAAAATATCCAAACAAGCATTTATGTTCCATAAACAAACAAGACGCAATTATAAGATGAAAAAAGGTATACAAGTAGTCATATAGTGTATCACATATCATAATCATTTCTACTAATATGAGTTACCGAAGCATTTACGAAAATGCATTTTAGACAAAGCTAGGAGTTATCCCAAACACTCCTTTTAGAATCATGCAAATATTTTTAAGGGCCTAAATTAACAAACGAGTGAATAAAGACATGATTTAAGGAATGCACATAATTTCGCAAATAAGCAAGCTTAAAATTTGATGAGAAAATAAATCATATAATCAAGATATTTAACATTTAAAGAAAACAACTATCCATTTAACATACGTACGAAAAAACTTCTGTTTGCCTTGTGTTAAATAAGACGATGTATGCCAAGCTTGATTAATGGCCAAAATACTTTAATTTAAAGAAGGATGTATCAATGTTCAAAGAATAACAACTAAAATTTCCCGACTCAAAAGTTTAAGTTTCTATGTTAATACGAAACTTGAAATTTTGGACACTTTGTAGTATTTTGAAAATTCGACATACTTTAACTTATAATCAGTACCTTTAACCCATTTTATTATAAACTAGACTCAATCTCTTCAAAACTATATTTGGCACGACTCGTACGGCCTTACGGTTAGTATTTTACGCCCTTTGGAAGTTGATTAAAATTTTGAAAAACTTTTTGTAGAACCGGGTCCACCAGTTCCTTTACCAAATGGAACCGCCTTTGTTAACGAATGGAACCATCCCGGTCCCGTGGGTCGCATTGATGCAAAAACTCATATTTAGACCTGACGAAAAGGTTTAACACTTA
Source organism: Tanacetum coccineum (assembly GCA_026074375.1). Taxonomy (NCBI): domain Eukaryota; kingdom Viridiplantae; phylum Streptophyta; class Magnoliopsida; order Asterales; family Asteraceae; genus Tanacetum; species Tanacetum coccineum. The sequence continues at coordinate 30,010 of BQNB010004050.1, read as the reverse complement.
GTAGGCTTTGAGGTAAGCTTATATAACAAATTTTTAACATTATTCAAGCTTGTATAACAAAGATATCAAGAATCAAGACCTCTAAGAATGAAACATCGATATACTTTTCATACTAAGTCCCGCTTTTCGGATAATTTGATACATAGATCGTACTCGATTTTGAAAACCGTTTATTTGAAAACTAAGCCACGTGCTCTGATACCAATGTGAAAAACGTAAAGGAGGGGTGAAAAATGTTACCGAATTAAAATCTAAAACTTTCGCATCAAATACCCGATCAATCATGACGTAATATGAAATGTATCAAATATACTTTATGACTATATGAAAGCATAGAATAAGCAAGTAGTCACAACACAATCATAAGCATAAAGAAATAACGATATGTAAAGTGAAAGCAAACCGGACACGATGATTTATAGTGGTTCGGTCATGGAGCTCCTCTCCGCCCTACTTCACTCCTCGAGTACCCAACTCGAGAGTTACTTCACTAGATCAACAAGCTCCCTTCTCGGCGGAGAAAACCTTACATAACGTCGCTTACACTTTATCCGGTACAAAGCTAAATACCGAGTCCTAACAAAGGTAGAACCAACCCATCATCGCTTACACTTTATCCGATATAAAGCTAAATACCGAGTCCTTCTTTAGGTACAACCAAACCCGTTATGTTTTATGGCCCAACATAACAAACCTTGTGTTTTATGGCATAACCACATAAACCATCTAATCTAAATCAAATAATATACAAAAAAAGATACAAATGTGGTATAAACAAGATGATCCTAAACTAATGAAAGATTGATAAGATCATAAATCTTGTAACCTTTAAAAATAAAATTTAGAGTAAGCTTTTGTAAAAAAGAGGAATAGAAAAATGGCAAGATCTCTATAATTGCTTTGGTGGATCATCATTTAGGGTGTATGCGTGAAGGATCATTTTGGGTGTATACTTACATCAAGATGAGAGTTAGATGCATTATGATCATGGTGATTTATGGATGGATTTTCTACAGATCTAAGTGTGTGTAAAATGATGGAAAACGTATGTTTTTAGTCATCAAAAACGGAATTAGAAAGGGCTCCTCTATTAAGGCAAATGCGATGAATCGCTAATGTTCACAATGGAACCAGGCTTTGTAAATCAAAGGTAACGCAGAAAAAAAAAATGAAGACGCTCAATGAACCGCTAGACTGTTTCACTAAATACGAAATTTTAACTAGAAAAATCTTTGTAATCTTTGAGAGATTTCAGGACTTAGATGATGTAATTCCCCATGATGTAAAATCATTTTATTATTTTATTTATTCCAAAGTTAACTTTGTATATTCAACAAAAAACTAAAGTGAACAAGTTAACTAATGTAAACTTGCTAAAATGTTTGTAAAAAAATACATGCAAATGCAAAATATAAATGAGGATTGATCATAATGAAACATAACAAATACCTGTACGAACCTGTGTTTTAAACATAACGAGGAATCGATTACTTAAAGATGTGTTGATATTTGAATAAAAAATGATTACGGAGTAACTTGTACATGTTTTACGTATGTGTTACATAGTTACGATTTGTTTTGTCCTCAACAAAATAAACGAGACTGTGTAGATTAAATATCGTAATATTTGCACTAACAATTGCCATATCTAGGTTTTAGGAAGAAGTACCGCCTAAATCTAGGAATGATATATCGACAACGAGATAATACAATCATTTCACTTATAAACTAAAACCTGCAGTTTATTAGATTAAATATGGTTAATACTTTTTCCTTACTTAAGGCTTGACCGCTTCTCTATCTTCTAATTAACAAATTTTGTGTTTTTGTTATTCGCCCTATCTCAGTCTAGGTAGACCCAAACTCGTGCCAATCTCACAGGCTGAAAACCCCATTTTTACTGTTAGTTTATGTTTAACTTAGAATAACTTAGAACTAACTTAGATAACTAAAATACTGATAATTAATTATTAAACAATCTATCACTATAGATCGACACCCTTACTTATCAACGAATCTACATTTTGATCGGGTACACTGCCCGTTAGTGTTGTTCTTAGGTTTAGTCGGCAAAATTATAAATAGTAAAACTTGATAATAAATAATATCTATGAACAACGACACATCAAGTTTTTGGCATTGCTGTCGGGAGAAAAATTGTGTAATTCATATAATAAAGTAGTTTAAGGTTTATTTAACTAGATTAGTTTGCATTGTATATTATCCATATTGTGTGTTTTAAGTTTTTTGTATTGTTTTTCTTTTTTGTATACTGTTGATGACATCAAAAAACGTCTATTTTATAGCATCATTTATCCCATGTATTTAACCCATTTTGTATAATAAATTTGCAAAGAATGTTTACATAAACCGATTATATTTGAGAATTGAGTAATTATGAGTACTTGGTGAATATTAACAAAAGGTGCGCACGTCGGGAGCTAAATGAAGATATTTTACAAATTACTAAACTAGAAGACCAATACGACCGTAGACATCAAGGAAGATCTGGCTTATCCATTCAGCACTCACCAAAGACCACAAAGAACGCAGATTCCAAATACGCCGTATCAAAAGAACAATACTCCGTATTGGAAATATAGTATGTAAATATTCTGGACGATACAAACGTGGTCCAGCTCCAAGAAACCCCAATACACCTTATCCAATCCCTTGGACACAGCCGTAATCGACGCTGACTCTAGACGAGTAAAAATACAAAACCTTAAAAAACAAGTTTAAGTGTGTTAAATCATATTCACGATACTAAACCACAAAAGATGATTTTCAGAGGAGAAAAGAGAAAAGAGGTCTTTAGCACAACCATTCCAATCCATAGAAGACAACGTGTAATTCCATATACTTTTGTAATCATTTAGTTTTTGGTATCATTCGTTAACTCGGTTAGTTTACCTTGGCTAAAACAATTACCTTGTATAAATATATGATGTTTGAAAGGCTATTGAACCTCGGGTAATAGCCATTAATTAAAGAAGATCTGAATGTTTGCGTTTTGTTATATCTTCGATGGCTTAATTTATCATTCCGATGCTTGTTATAGTATATAGAAAAAACTTGATTTACGAGCTTTATGTTATGGCAACCTCGAGCAAACAGCGGATCTATTCGATACGGACCAAGTAATCTAGATGCCAGTTGTTAGCACACAATATATGATTTATACATCTAAAGTCATCAGATCACAAAAATTAGTCCTTCTAAAATCGTGCCAAGATACCAATCTGTCTTAACTAGTTACCGACTTGCCTTTGTGTACTTATTAAAAATGTTGACTAGTAGAGAATCTAGAGTAATATCAACAAATAAGTTCTGATTCCATTGGATAGTGTGTACAAGTTTGACCTAAGCTAGTGTATAAATTGCCTTACGAAGTAAGATGGAAAGCTTGACCACTACTTGTACACGCAAGGTATATAACCAAGTACCCCATGTGCAAACAACCAACTGAACTAATAACCACAAGTAATCAGAAGTCTATATATTATGAGCATTAAACAGCTCAAGCGTCCGCGCCTATGTCACAAGAAGAAATGCCACATCTATCTACTTCGCTACAATATCGCTTAATCACGACCAAACCCAACCATCTAATATTCGATCATAGATGTACTATAAAGAGTTTCAATCAAGTCAGTCACTAACCATAACATAAGAAAACTACTTATAATAAAGCATTCGTAGTTAAATTGTCTTGAAGTGAAACATAATCACCACAAACACGTGCCAGTCTCACCGGCATAAACCGCCCCTAATACCTATAAGAATAAGATTAGTAACAGCAAACATAGGAATTAGCATATTGGTTTGACTTAGAATAAATAATTAACTTAGATTAAAAAACCAAAAAATAGCGAATAAATTTAGAGATTTCAGCCTCGCATAACGTGGTAATGACGGACCCCAAACTATACCGCGAGAACGTACGTGCCGTAACGTTTAGCTACAGCCGTAAGGGCGTGATGTGGATTGTGTAGATAGTTAATTCGATGCAGAAATCGATAAAAAATAGAAACAAAGGCAGCGATGAAAAATATCACCGCCCGTCACTGAGAAACATCAAGATTTTGGGCGTCCGGCTGCCTGTGTAGTGTACGAAAAGTCTTGAATATTTATTATAAGGATGGATGTGTTTTTAAATAGGACGATTAGAAGAAGGTATCCACCGGCTTACGGATAGTAGAAAATAATATAAAAGTGTATATCAAAAATGTTCTGTATATTATCTTGTATATATGTTGTTATTGTAAAATGTATGCGATTGTAAATTTGTGTGTTTAAATATGTTATTGTGTGCTGATTTAATTTATTTTATCTACAATACACTGTTACTGGTCGATAGAGCACGCATAGCGGCGTATCCACTTCCATCTGATACTGCGGTAAACCATACCTCTACTGTCCAATACAGGCGTACATACATATGATTAAACGGCGTAGACCACTTCCGCATTGTATATTGCAGAGAAGCTGATCTCATCTTGGAACAAAATCAGGGGACCTTAGATTTCTTATTTAGATTTCCGTGCGAAGATTGATAGTTTCTATCTTAAAGAACCATATCCTGACAGAAAGTTTATCCCTTGTGAGATACAGTTAGATCAACCAGAGTCGGAGTACAACTTATCAAAATATATCACTCCTTAATCAAAGAACGCGGAGGAACGATAAATTTGTATCATCTCGTAGTGAGTACACAATCCAGGAACACAACGACGTATGTGTGACGGAATTGAGAGTCGCCGAGACGTTTTAACGTAATACAGATAATCTGACGTGCGAGAGATACTAGCAAGGTGAGAGTAAGTTAAGTGAACAAGGTGCACGAAGCAATGGAGCAGAACATTGAGCAAAGACCAGCTGAGCTGAGAGGTGTGTCGAGGTGTGAATGACTGAGTGGTGGCCCCAAGATGAGCCGGTATCGAGGTGATAGAGCTATGTCGCGCTAGTAATTACAATAGTTAGACTCTCTCGGAGACAACAACAACGGTGTATTAGGACGAATATAAGATAAATTGTCCGTTCAGTACAAAGATGAATCCTTATCAGAGTCGCTTTTGGGTCGACTAGAAGAGCCGACTCGACCGCGATAGTCACGTCGTCATAGTCGCAGTCGTACTGCTCCAGAAGTTATTATCTGGCATTGTTTCCATAACTACATTCCTGCTGAGTAGATGCTGTCGTCAGAAGAGTAAATTAAAAACAGCCGTCTCATGAAGCTTCGAATGGCCGATAGGTTCTGTGTAGAGATTCACCTATAATGTTCAAAGTGAGCTAGCGATCGTGGTCAATGAGAATTGTGTAAGAATTTAGGAGCGAGCTGTAAACTGCGCGCTTTTATGCACTACGCGAAAGCAATGTTGGATAAAGCGAATGCCGGTAACTGGGAGGTTTGTGAATAAGGGAAGGAGCGTTTCTAGGGTTACGAGAGTAGCGATAGAGCGCACCGCATCGATATCGCACGGAAAGTACACATAAGGCAAACTCATTACCGGAGGATTGAGATAACCATGTATGTCGAGCGTGATATGTCCCGCGAATCCAATGGATTGTTGAAACGCCGTGCTAACGATCGCAAGATAGAGCTGAAGTTGCGCAGACTCGTGTAAGAGTGACGGAGGAGCTGTATTTGTAAACCGCCTGAGCGTCCTCGAGTAAGTGGATTAACGCCTATGTCGATTTTTATCGTGACCAAACAGAGTGAAATAGAGACAAGATATGGTAAGGCGGTTACGCAAAGCACAAGTTGCAAAGCACACTACGGTCAACGAGCATACAAGAAACAAGCGTAAGCGAACGAGAAACGAGAGACGCCGTGATCCAGAACCTAGACACGTGAGAATAGGAACGCGGCTGACAATACAAATTTGACGACTCCCCATAAGTGAGAACGAGCGATCGTAGCGGACTGAATCGTACTAAAACCAAACTACAGAAGAAACAAGATCAAGACTCTAATTATACACTCCGTCGAGTGCTCGCAAAACACTCTTGAGTGAGTTTGACGCGTTGTTGATTTGTTAGTAGAAAGAATAGAAGATGACGGAGATAGATGTGTAACGATTGATTGGGAGAAAATGTGAGGAGTGCGGGCTGCGCTGGTAGGCCGACTAAAAACGGCAGACGCGCGTCAGAGACGTGTGTGCTCAGTTGACTCCGTGCTGGACGGTGCCTAGAACGATAGATGCTTGAGTGTGGATAAGTATAGGGGATTCAAGACCCGTTCAAGCGTGTGCGACGGGGGAGTGAAGGGCGTCTACTTGCGAATGATTCTGGAGTCTATACTGAGATTCTACTTGGTATTTGATCTCAATCGTATTGAGTGTAGCTCGCGGAGATTAAAATGAGTGATAACGAGAGCTGAAGCGCTAGGAGCACGTCAAGTGCTACGTCCTGACAGTTAGAGTTCGAATGCCTACTCACGCTATGATAGTAATTACATGTGAGAGTGTGTGATTACGCAGGCGCTGATCAAAATGGCGACTGGAGTTCTGTGAGTGAGTGTGATCTGATAGTGATTAATAATCACATTCTCAGACTCTCGTTGGATATCCACCGGCTTATAGCGAAGAGAGAACGAGTAGATGTGATAAAAGAAACTACGGAGGGCGTCGCCGCAGGGGCGCTTAACACTAAAGGCTAATCTAGAGGAGTTCAGCGTATTCAGGCAGACTATCGCTAATGTAGCTCGAGTGATTATGGTCTTGTGGTTGATCTAGTCAGCGCGAAGATGACGAGTCTGAGTCGTTTATCAGCTAGCTATCCGGACATGAGTGGCATATCAGAGTCTCGGATAGTAGAGCCACGATGATCTGTTCTATACTTATCATAATTTTAAGTGGGGTGCTTGAGTCTTTGTCCCTCATAAAACAGGTCCTTCGAGTAATCAGCTACACATAAGTATAGATATCTACTACTTAGTGTGTGTACAGTCGAATGAGAGGAGATGGGAACATGGAAAGCAGCCCGTAGTCGCAGATATAGGAGCGTGAGTCACACTCTAAACTACTCTACGTTGGATGGCAGAATGTTAGATCAAGTCACTCTCTGTACGTTAGAAGCTCACTGATGTATAGATCGATACTATCACAATGAGAGGACAGCGATCGTGTACATCTCACATTTAGGATGTGTGATCTAGTCAGGGATGATACGATGATGTATCGATCCATACGTTAGTGACAACATTTGATGGCAGATCTGTCACCCACGAAGGTCTATATTCACTCACCGAGATAACAAGGCTGATCGTTCTGAACGAGATTTACTACGTGTCGATTAGAGCGAGAGTGTCTCTGTGGAGTATCAAGTAGATGTCTCAGATAACTTATTGGGAGTCTTAGTTGATTCGGATGAGAGACACAAATATTTTCTACCTATTGATTCGAAGACATGGTTCTAAAATACACTATACATATACAGGAGAGTATATACATATTGACTTGGGCGATGGATGATTTTAACCTCTAGTCCGTATCACGACTCATCGCGAAATAGGGCAATAGTGAGGGCAGGATATGCAATACCACAGATAAGTTCACTGACAGGAGACCGAGTATAGCTATCATGAACTCGACATTGCGCACAGGCGGCAGCGTCCTCTGGAGGGAGTAGAGCGTATACAATCGCATGCGTGCGTGATGATTGGTTGATGTGGGTGTTGTTTAGGATGAGTGCACTCTAAAACGGCACACACACATCGATTAAGATTGAACACTGATAAGTATGGGATGATTTATTTAAGACAAAAACACACTGGATAACTAATTACAACATTACTAACACAAAAATACACGCAATATCTATCTCTACAAATGCCTCGAGTTATAAACAGAAACCAAACATTCAGATGCGTCATAATAATGGCTAATACCCGAGTATAGCCTTCAAACATCATACATTCTAATACAAGAGTAATTGTTTTAGAAAAAAAAGCCAAGGAAACTAACATAGTTCAACGAATGTACCAAAAACTAAATGATTACAAAAGTATAAGAAATTACGCGAGAGTGTAGATGAGCGAGAGATCTAATGTGATTCTGGACTGCTATGCCGCATGACCTCTTCTTTCTCTTTGAGAGCTTCTCTCTTCTAGAAAAAACAACTTTTTGTGTGTGTTTAGGTATCGAGAATATGATTTAACACACCTTAAAACTTTTTTTAAGTTTTTGTATTTATACTGTCTAGAGCAGCGTCGAAACGGCGATGTCCAAGGGATTGCGTACGGTTGTGAGCGTTTGGGAGAGTTGGGGGGTGCTTGGAGCAGGGACCAACGAATCTCTGATACACACATCCAAATATTTACATACTATATTTCCAATACTGGCGTAGATGATCATCTGGTATACGGCGAAGTTTGGGGGAGGGGGGGGAGAGGGCGGTTCTTATCCTTTGAGGGTCGCCCTTGATGGGGTACGGAAGTGCAAAGTATGGACATACGCACATATCATGTCGACCCTTGAGTGATACGCGGATTGGTCTTACAGAATAAGCATCGGTAATAAAAAAGTAAATGGTTCATTGTGGTAAATTTCAGAAAGTACGTTGGTATTCTATGGCTTTTACCCTAGTTAAAGTCATCAAAATCAAACAATATCAACAGAGTTAGATTTTACACATCAGACATACCATAGCGATATGGTATTCTATGAGTAATGGGATTGTGAGACAGTATCACAATCTCTTAGATAACCTAATACCCTTTGGCTCACATACTTGCCAATTTGTTCAAACATAATGGCATTAACATTAATTTCAAGCCAATTGCAAGCTATAACGTAGAAGTCTTAGAGAAATTCAAGGACTTTATGTACATGTCTTAACTAGAAGACATAACACGTTAATTGCTAACATTACGTTACAAGTCTTTAAACATTTCAATGACTTCATGTACATGTCGTGACAATGGGACATGACAAGTCAATTGCTTACTTTATAAGTCTTAGAACAGTTCAAGGACTTTATGTTTATGTCTTTACAAGAAGTCACAAGCATATTAAATAAAGTATTATTGAACGCCGATTCTTGGCTTCAACTATCTTTTCAAGTTAATTACATACTTCTTATTGATGTCTTTACAAGAATACACAATCATATTGGCTAAACCTTTTAGTGAATATGATGAAGTAGGTATTTATTATTTCTTGACATTAGTTCTAAGTAGGGCGACATACATCGAGGTGAATAAGTCCTAATAGAATATTAGCTTTCTTACCATGCGGTTAAGAAAAACCATAAGTCATATTGTTATGTGTTGTACCTTGCACACAATTAAGATTTCTCCCACTTGTGCACGACACAACATCAAGCATTTATACAAACAAATGAGCATATTATGAGTCAGATTACGATCTTGAGACTAGTGGGTTGTGAGTCCACCACGCTTCCGTTTGTTTGTATGAATAATATGACAATGTCACTGATTCGTAGTAAATCTATACACATAATTATAAAATATAATATGAAAGAAAATTACCAAACTACCCTTGAGGACAAAGGTAGAAAGGAAAATCTTCACAAATATATATATTATACGTATATTAACCGGGAAGTATGATTCCCGGGTCGTTATTCCCCAATGATTTATGAAATTGAGACCACGTTTGTTGTTCGGACAATGATTTGAATTGGTAACAAAGATTGATTTGATTATCTATTTCTATGAATTAAAAACAATTAAAATAAGCAAATGATAACAATTAAGCATGAAAACAAATAACGGGAAATTAAACTTTAACTAAAAACGCAAAACGGGAACCCTAAATGGAAATTAAAAAAAAACGCGAACGGAAACGAATCCCGTTCTTTAAAAATTGAAATTTTGCAATTTTAACCCTACGGGAACAAAACTAATTTTCCTAGAAACTATATGATAAAAGAAAATTTTCTAAAAAAGAATTATATTTTTTTGATTATTTTTCTATTTTTATGATTTTTTTAAGTTTTTAATAAAAATAAATGTTTAAAAATACTAAACTAAATATAAAAATTCTAAAAAAATTACAGAAAATAGCTTAAACTAATAAGAACCTAGGAAAAATAAGCTTGGTTACACAGCTTATCGAATAAGCTGTGTATTAAGCTATAACAGCTTATTAAGTTAAAAGGGGGAAAACGTATACAAATATTAAACTTTGTAAAGTTATAACGAAAAAGACCCCAGGGCACGTTGGTAGTGAGTGTGTGGTGTTGTGTTTATAAAGGTTGAGGATGTTGAGGTCGGGGGTTCGAGCCTTGCTCACCCCCGATTTCCATCTTCCCTTTTTTTCCCAGGCACGTTGGTAGTAGAGTGTAGTGGATGTTTGTGTTTTATAAAGGGTGAGGATGTGAGTCGGGGGTTCGAGCCTTGCTCACCCCCGATTTCCATCTTCCTTTTTTTTATTTTTGAAAACTTATAAAAACAAAGTTGTAGATTATCTAAAAACTAAAAACTTTTGTAAAAATAACTTTTGGAGAAACTAGAAAAATAAGCTGAAAAATAGCTTTTTAGACAGCAAATCACTTAAACTATATTATTTAAAATTTAAGAACCTAAGAAAATGAAATAAGCTGAAAACTAAGATCAATAAGCTACTAACTATTTAAGTCTACCCTAATAAGCTACTTATGACAGAAATAAGCACAAAGATATAAGCCATAAGCTGAAATTCAAATTAAACTTTAATGAATGCCCACAGATTTCAAAACAGACAGAGTGATAACTTTGAGCTTAATTTTAAGCTCAAAGACAGAACCTTATGAAGATAAGATTAATTACTACTTAAAGCCTAACCTAAAAGCTATTTAAAATTGCAGAGAAAATTCATTTTGAAATACAAATAAGCAAAGAAAAAGCACTATGAAAAAGCTAATAGTTACTGACTTATGAGCTTTTGGTTTAAATGAAAAAGCTAAAATAAGCTAACTCTGACTTTAAAAAGCTAAGAACAAATTTAATCTATCCTAATGAGCTAGTCTAAGCAAAAATTAAGTTAAACCTACAAGCTATAAGCTACTATTCTCTAATAAGCACTTAATGAAAATCTTAGAACCAAATAGGCCCTGCAAGGACTTTTAAGCTTATTTTTCAATGAGCTATTGGATCCTTGTGGGAATCTTGCTTATGCAGGCTTATACTAAAGCTAATAAGCTATCTAAATCTACTTTTAAAAATTATTTTGAAAACCAATAAGGCTGAGAAAAAGCTAACTGAAAAAGGACATGCAGGCAGACTACTCTATATTTTTGGTTTTTGAAAATTTATGAAAAAGGAAAAGTCCTAAGCTGCAGATCAAAAACAGATGACTAATTTAGCTTTTAAAGACAAAATAAGCACTAACTTATTAAATTTGGCCTACTATCTACTTGTGCATGAAATTTAAAAACCTAAAAACTAATTTTACTTATTAAAAATTAAGATTAAAAATGGACTTTTTTGGCTTTTAATACCTACTGATGCACTTGACCAAAAGCACAAAAATATAAAATGCAGACTTAAAAGCTTTGTTTAAACATCTTTAGAACAACTAGGTAAGAGTAATTTAGGCTAAAAACGACTAGAAACAAGTTAAAGCTAAAAGAGCTTATGAATCTGAGTATTGACTACAAATTCTAACAACTACTATTAAATCCTATTAAAACTTGATTAATCCTAACAAACACCTTAAATCCTCCTCTTTAATCCTTAAATTTAGAATTTAAAATGAAATTCAAGGAACCAATGGCCACTAGCAGTATAACTTGTAGTTTGTACTGCTATGCCAAACACCCCTTAAAAATACTCAACTTCATTTTAACTTATGGAATTAAAATTCTATGACCATTAATCAATTACCAGATATTAATCAACTAAATTATAAGCTAATTAACAACTAAGATTATTCAAACAAGATCAGTATGACAGAATTAAAGCTATGCTAAATATTTTTGGATTTTTAATGATTTATAAGACAAAGTGATGGAAAAAACTAAGGATTCTTACACATATAAAAGCTGAAACAGTATTGATCAAAGATGTTCATTAAGCATAATAGATAAAATTTTAGCAAACAAATATAGCTAGCAAATAAGCAAAATTAAGCCATTCTACATAGGGGAAATTAAAGACAGTAAAAGAACTTGAAAACTTACAAAGGCCTTGGCTAAACAAAGGCTTAATATGCTCAAGTGAGCTGTCTACAAGCTCTAGCTTATCACAAGGATAAGCTAGTAACGTCCAATAAGCTCTTCTAGGTTAAGCTTATCTTCCAATAGCAACCAAGTCCATATTTAGCTTTAGGTATTTAACTGATTTTTAAAAGTTTAAGTAGATTATTGATAAATTTAAGCTTTTATTCTAAGCTTAGATGAATTAGAGAGTTAAGATGAGCTTAGATAGCTTATGTAAACAATAAACAAACGCATTTGGGATATTTAAAAGGAAGCTTTTTTTAAGTAAAACAGATTATGAAAAAGAAAGTGAACTATGATTTCATTAACTAAAAATTAAGTACAAAACTTTGAAATTGAAATTACAAAAGCTTAATAGCAAAATACATTTAAATGAAAAATTACTTAAGCTACTTAAAACTAAAAACGGAAAAAGAAGTTCGTGTGTGTGTGAATGAGGATCTTTCTTTATAGCCTTCTGAGGATGCTTCTAGGTCTTGGATCACGCTCCTCTCTTCCTTGATCGTGTCCCTTCATTCTTTCTCATCATTGGATCTATAATAATCACCGTTGGATTAATTGGGGTGAGCACACGGATTGCCAATGTGGCATTCCACGTGTCAGACCTTGTGTGCTTCTTTTGCACTTGTTTTAGTGTAAAAATCCATTTCCCCGTGTGTTTCTTTCTATGCCCGCGTGTCAGACCTTTTGGGTTTCGACCAATGAGAATCTCTCATGACGTATAACTCTGCCACCTTGTCACTTGGTACTCGAATCACATAGCCATCTTATTAATTTGAATTACCCCTTTGTTTTGACGCGAGGTTAAACGAGGAAGGAGATGAATAGTAAAAACTACTTTTCCCGCGTATTTCTTTTATAAAAAAATGCGTTTGATTTCTTTTGACCCGACTTACACTTGTTGACTTTGGGCTTATATATAGAGATCGGGCCTGGGTAAAGGGTAACAGGTTATAAGGATTTGGTTTAACGACCGTTATCTTTTGTTAATAAAAAGATAACGGTGTTAGGGGTTTAGGGGCTTTTTATGAATTTTGATTTAACATTATGGGCATTTTGGGAATTTTTGGGTTTTGTCATTTAGTGAGTTGACCAGGTTTGACTTGTTGACCAAAGTTGACCAAGGGTTGACTTTTGACCATTGATAGTAAACTTCCGGCTCTTGTACACTCTTTATCCGTTCCCTTGTCCGTGTTTGTCCGGTTTTGAACGTTTTTCTTGCGATTTTTTGCTGATATCGTTCTACTTAATCACAAAGACAAAACAAGCAATATACAAGCATTTTAAGCACAATTTTGTCTTTTATGGGTCATTTTTGATATAAAACGGATATGTGTTTTCACACATATCAAAATTCCCCAAACTAAGCGATTGCGTGGTCCTCAGCAAATATGTATGCTTTAAAACCAAATACCTCAAAACTTCCCCAAACTAAATCTTTGAAAAGTAGCAAAGATTTTTGTGGAGAAAGTTAAGAAATCACAAGCTTTAAAATATCCCATTTTCCCATTTTTATAATTTTTTTATATATATAAACTTAAAATATTTTAATTTTCGTTATTTCCATAACTGTTAGGGATCATAGAACAAGATGCATTTCAATCCGAGAATACCCCAAAAAGGATAAATTCATCGTGCCCGACTTTTCACATGCTCCAAACTAAGCTTAAAACGAAATCATAGCTAAATATCAGTAAAGATGCTAACACTACTCATATTTGCAACTTGTGAACTTTTTACTCTCGACATTTATTATATCTTAAGTGAATGTGCTATTTTGAATTTCAACCATGGATCAACGTTTTGCAAAATACTATGCTTTCACGTTCCACCATGAATAATGAGTTTGAAGGCGAGATCATCCCATGTAGCGACTTTCGTCTCGGCACATCCCACCCTTGCGGCTAAGTGACCAGGCTTTTGACACCCCACAAAGACTAGTATCGGGACTCACGGACCTTCAGTTTCCAAAAAAATCTCTCAGTTTCCCGAATATTTCATAGCTTAAATAGGATAGTCAAAGTTCAAAAGCGTATTTGAATTTAACATAAAGAAATAGAAATCAATTTATTTATATTCAACTAAATATTCGACATTCATTGCATTTATACCCTCGACCTTTAGAAGGGCTTCAACATCGGTTTAGTGAGCCGGCAAGAAGTTGCAGAAAACTTTTTATCAGCCTCAGATTTTTTTTATTTACTATGGGCTTTCTTTAGAAGATACTCCCCAACCACATGGTTATGAGTCCCGGAAAGAGGTAGTAAACTTTTATCAGCCCACAACTTTTATTATTTATTTTTTTATCTTTTTATCATTTATATATATATATATATACTATATATATTTTTAGGTAGACTTCATTTTGAAAATTCAATTTATAGTTTGAACTAAGACTAAATTTTTTGCCGAATATTTACATAAAAATTATTGATTTAAGTTTATTCTCCAAACAGCACGTTATTAATCTGATTAAGGCTCATGGGAGAAAAAAGTCACATATTACATACATGAGCTCTTTAGATTTCAACTTAATCCTTGTGTTAGCATTCCTATTCTTTCTTAAATCTATTCTTTTTGCGTTCTTCGTGTATTTCCTGCGAAAGCTTAGCCTGTAAAAGTTAAAGAACAAGCTAGTGCTCAACACGACTTTATCGAGTCAAAATTTATTATTTTTCTACCAGCAGGAAAGTCAAATTGTGACAAAACACTTATTTTTATTTTGAAAACTTTAAAATATTTCTATTTTTGAAAATTTTTTGAGGAAAACGGGGTACGTGAGAACAAGGTAAAAAGTAAGGTAAGATCATATCGGAGATATACTCCCATAATAAAATTAAACATTGTCCTCAATGTTTCCTAGCCTTAAGACTTAAAAAAACCCCATTATAGAAACTCAAAAAGGTGAATAATAACTCAAGCCTGAAGAAAGTATCACAAAAATCTTTAGCCGTTTATTAAGTGTGCTAAAAGATAAATGTTAGTCGATAAAAATCTTTAGGATATTGAATTTCCCCAAACTAATGGCAAGCAAAGGCTAGGAAGCTCGAGTGGACCGGGACAAAACACCGAACACGAGAGTCTTCAGAAAATTTTGGGTTAATCCTGCAAACAATCACAAGTACAAACACAACAAGAATCGGAAGAGTACAAGCCTCCTCACATCACTAATAAGAAAGAAAATGGATAAGCATGGGGTGCCTCCCATGAAGCGCTTTGTTTTTGGTAACCGAGTCACATAGCTTGACTCGATCCCCGAATTCATTCGTCCTTGGAGAGAGTAAATGGAAGAGAAAATCTCAATCGGGCTTTCATTAATGTTTGGATAAACATTTAAGCACATGAAAGTTCCATCCCGATGAGATGCCACCGACTCTAAGTGGAGATGCCGGGGTCAAAAATGGTGTCCTCATTTTTGGTGGAGGAAAGTAAGGGAGAAACCTCAGGGTAAATGAGATACGGAAGAAAAGTCCGAATGACAAATTTGAAGGAATTGTCAACTTCAACATTAATCTCTCTTCCTCCTGGGTCAAAACATTCATCTTCATTAAGCTCATCAACATTGTTTATCACTGGCACATCGGGTTCCACATATTCGGGAATGGGATCATCGTTAAGCAAGTTGTCAATAATATCCTCTTCCAAGTCAAAATCGCTTTCAATACCTGGTGGTATCGAATCATCTGGTCCAAAAAATATATTGATCTCTTCCCTATTGGAGTCACTATCCTCAATGAGAGTAGTAGATGTGGGAAAAGACTCAGAGGATTTGTATGAGAATTTTCCGCCGTGATCCGAGATGATGAATTACTGCATAGTAATGGTCATATCGATTGTTATTAATCCTCGTGTACTCTAAAATTCTGGAGGAATCGTGATAAGTTCACCGGTGAACTCATGGCGAAGAGGATCACTCTTGGGAGAAAAAGTAACATGATCTGATTCATTCCCAATGTGTTGTGGTTCATGATTGAAAAATACATCGAGAGAGAGATTATGGGTGGTATTATCATTAAGCAAATTTTCAAGAAATAATACGTCTCCTTCTGAGTCATAATACAACTTCTCATTTTTATATTTGGAACTTCGATAGTAGAATGCATCGATTCTCATCATTATCGCCTCATGGATCGAAACATTCAGCCTCATCAATTGAAGCATCGTACAAAATTATTTTCCAATCATTCGTTTTACATTCCAAATCAAATAAATCGTCATTCTCTTCGAAAGGTGGTTCATCGATGAATCCCTCGAGAATAGAAGCAACGCTTTTCATAGGAGTAGATGGATTTGGTGATAGTAGAACTCTAAATGTCATCTCCTGGAGGTAAGACCACTCGTCCATAATTGAATCAGAAAAGGTGTGACTAGGAGTTGGCTCATCAAGGTTGGAATCATAAGAATCCTTACACTCGATGTCCTCTAACATTTCATCAAAAAGAGGGTTTATGTCACTAGAGTTGACATCAAATTCAAAAATAAGGTTAGAGAAAGTCACGAAATCATCACGTGGAACGTTGATAGAAGAGAAATCATCACATGAAGGTAAAACGTTCTCACTTTCACTCCCGGATGTATCCTCAGATTCTCTTGGGATTGGGATAATTTCCTCAGCACTAAAAGTACTAAGGTGCTTGTCCCCCATTATGAGAGAATCCTTGGGCTCAATAGACGGTAAGGTAGATGTGATTGCAAAAACTAAAAAAACTTGAGGTGTTTTGTTTGAATGAAACATGCTCTTTGCAAATAACTTTAAAAAATTTTCAAAACAAGGCGTGATAGACTTTGGCCGTTTAGCCGTCGGCTCTGCTGAGAGATTCTTCACTTCTGCTTTTCATCGTTCGACATCTTCTGGTGAGGATGATAAAACTAGAGCCAGTGTTCGTCGGTAAACTTATTTAAAACTATCCTTTGATGAGCATTAACCATTTTAATTGACTCGTTGTACATGCTTTGAGGGATGTTTTGACCATGCCATTAACATGAAAAGTTATTTGTTCATTTCCATCTCTCAAAACAAGCTCTCCTTCATATACATCAATTAAAGCATGGCTGGTTCTCAAAAAGGATCTTCTTAATATGAGAGGAACTCGAGGATCGGCTTCGAAATCTACAACAACAAAGTCGGTAGGAAAATGGAAATTCCCAACTTTGACAAAGATGTCTTCGGCGAGTCCTTTACGACGAGTAATCGATCGGTCCGCTAACTACTAAAGGTCATCCGAGTTGGTGTATGTTTCGCAGAGAAAAGCTTTTTCCAAATTGAATGGGCATAAGATATATGGCACGCGCACAAGAGCGGCCAAGGCGTGACTACATCCATTCCGGGAGATTACAGGGAATAAGAATCTTGCGGGACTCCAGATGCTTTTCAGGAAGCTTTTTGGAGGAGGCATCGCGAGCAATTTTCTCGGTTTCAACGGTATCTTTGCTAACCAAGCAAATTTTCTTTATTTCATGAGCAAATCTTAATGATCGGAGCAATCTTGCATCAAAAGTAAAGCATCGAGCAAAACTAATGTCGAAGCGCAAATCTTAAAAGATTTGGAAGATCTTCTCCATTTGATTCGAAGATTTGTCACGGGACTTTTGATCATCACGTCGTAAAGGATATGGAATATTTGGCTTAGGTAAACTCTGCGGAAATATCGGATTCTGGAATGGGAGTGGTTTTAGGTAAAGTCTTCGGAACATCGGGTTCCGGAATAGAAATGGGGATAACCGGAGGTGGGATTTGAGCGGTACTTCCTTGGAAATTTGTTTGCTCTTTATCCGTTTCTTCTCGGTTTCTGTTCCCACTACCTCTTTAGGAGAAGGATTTGTAGGAATTGAGGGTCCTTCGTAGCAACACCACTTCGGAGTAAGTGATCGCTTTCATCTCACCCTTCAGGTTTGGTATGGTAATACTCGGAAGTGTACCCGAAGTTGAGGGCTTGGTTTTGAAAACAATCCACTAATCATGTTTTGCAAATTATCTTTGAAAGTAGTTTGTTGATTGATTTCATCATGACGGCTTGTTGAAGATGTTATCGTGTTTGGAATTTCATTCTTAAGGTTCCTTTCAACGAGTGATGTGATTTTGCATGTTCCTTAACTATCTGATCATATTCCTCTTGTAACTTGAAAAATCATTTGAAAATCTCTTGTTGAACTGATTATTAGGCACTGGAAACGGTTGATTTTGAAATCCTTGGTTTTGAAATTTGGAGAATGATTATTTTTGAGCTTGAAAACCTTTGATTTTCCATGATATTATTTCCACGATTAAAATTAATTTCCCTTGAAACTAGATTCTGATTAAACCTATTTTGACCATTGTTTGCATCGGAGCAAAACTGCTGTGCCATTTGATTACTAACACGATTTGGTGGGTTAACTTGATTGTAAACAGTACCTGTAGTCGCACAAAACACTGCCTGATTGTTATCGGTGGCCGTACATTTATAACAAGAATGGGCACCACCACAAGTAACGCAAGTTTCCTCAACCGCTTTAACCGGAGCGGGAGTGACAACTTTTTTAGAAACAATCTCAACTAAGGTCGAAAGTTGATCCGCAAGCTTATCAATTCTCTCATCCGTTTTACTAGAAGTAGCATTCATCCTAGAAGCATTTGATCTATTTCATAAATAACGAACTTTTGATTTATTCTCAATTATGTGTTAAAGCTCTCTAGTCGTTTTACATCAAAAGATTTCCCCCGCCGCGGGCATTTAAGGAGTCTTGTTCCATTTTGTTTAAACCGTTCGCCTCCTGTTATAAAAGGTATCAACTTGAGTTAACTCTGTAAATCCGTGATGAGGGCAAGCTCTAAGCAACTCCTTAAATCGTTCCCATGCTTCACTAAAAGTTTCCTCAATTTTTTGTGTAAATTAAGAAATTTCATTCTTTAAGTGAGTGGTTTTCGAGGAGGGAAAAATTGATTCAGCAAATTTGGTAACGAGATCCTCCCAAGCAAGATTGAATTTGGTGGTTCTTTTCTTCGTACCAAGTTTTTGACAGCTCCCATCGAGCGAATATGGAAACATCATAAGCTTTATCACATCGGTTTTAGGCACATTCCTAAATCTAAGTCGAGGTATGCCTTTGAAACTATTAATATGAGCATGAGGATTTTCACTCTCACGACCGTAAAACGGATTCGCTTGAACCAATTGAAGCAAATTCGTCTTAATCTCAAAGTGATCCGCATTGATTTCTAGTAAAATAATAGCTTCTCTGTACCCTTCCGTGGGTGCCTGGAGTAGCTCTTCCA
Organism: Tanacetum coccineum; assembly: GCA_026074375.1. Lineage (NCBI taxonomy): Eukaryota > Viridiplantae > Streptophyta > Magnoliopsida > Asterales > Asteraceae > Tanacetum > Tanacetum coccineum. Next base: position 10,590 of record BQNB010004050.1, on the reverse strand, counting down.
TGGTACGTTCCGCCATTTCAACAATAGTTCGAATCTCGGGTTCGACTATGTTAGAAACTTGTTTTTTCTCCGCGTCTTGGATGGTGGACGTTGGAATTATTAGGATAATTGGAACGTCTAGTGCGCATGCACTATTTAAAGAAAATAAGAAATAAAATATTTTTGGTTTTTTAAAGTTTATTCCAATTAGTTTTAACGACATAGAGAAATACAACTTGAATCCAATATAAGCAACTTAACTTCACGGTAGCTCTTAAAAATTTTACTTTTTAAGGTGAGCCGTATTTCGTAAGTGACAAGATGGTAAGTTTTTTAAATATTTATTTCGTTGTTGGGAATTTTTATGGATAATCCTCATTGAGGTATTATTTGTTGGTGTTCTTTTACCAAATTGTTATTTTTTATATTCACATATAAACGAGAAGAATCAAAAATTCAGAAAAGCAAAGTTTTTGTCTTTTGTTTTTAATCCTGTTATTATTTAAAAGAAAAGAAAAATATTTTTTACTTTTTATATTTTAATTTTTTTATATTTTTGATTTTCTTAAAAGCGTAACTTTCGAAGACGAAAGGTTCTCCAAATCATGATCGACAAACTTCAAACGAAACGAATTCTTAATCACAATTTTTCCCCTCGGCCAACGGCGCAAAAATTGATTCGTTCGTAAATCTATTACAGTAATTATAAAATAGAATATGAAAGAAATTACAAACTTTACCCTGAGGACTAAGGTAGAAAGGGAAAATCTTTACAAATATATATATTATAGTATGTATGAACGGGAAGTATGATTCCCGGTGGCGTTATTCCCAATGATTTATGGAAATTGAGGGGGGCCATGTTTGTTGTTCGGACAATGATTTGAATTCGGTAACAAAGCTTGATATGGATTATCTATTTCTAGGAATTAAAAAACAATTATAAATAAGCAAATGATAACAATTTAAGCACGAACAACAAAATATACGGGAAATTAAACTTTAACTAAAAACGCAAAATCGGGAACCCATAAATGGGTAATTAAAAACCCTAAATTCCAAAATTAACCTAAAATGAATTTTGTTTTTTCTATTTTAAAAGACTCTGATTGACTAAAAAGTAGTTTAAGAAAACTAGAACAAAAATCGGAATTGAAATGAGCTAAAACACGAAGAAAGCTGGAAACGGAAAACGAATCCGTTCTTTAAAATGAAATTTTGCATTTTAAAACCCTACTGGGAACAAAATCTAATTTTCCTAGATACTTTGATGATAAAAAGAAATTTTTTTAAAAAAGAATTATATTTTTTTTGATATATTTTTCTTTTTTTTTGATTTTTTTTAAGTTTTAATAAAAATAAATGTTTAAAATTACTTAAACTAATATAAAAAATTTCTGAAAAATTACAGAAAATAGCTTTGAAACAAAACAAATAAGAAACCTAGGAAAAAATAAGGATTGGTTAGCTTATGTAATAAGTGTGTATTAAGTATAACAGACTTATTAAGTTAAAAGGGGAAAAAGTATACAAATATTAACTTTGTAAAGTTAATACGAAATAAAGACCCAGGGCACGTTGGTAGTGGTAATTGTGTGGTGTTTGTGTTTATAAAAGTTGTGGATGTTGAGGTCTTTTCGGGGGTTCGAGCCTTGCTCCCCCGATTTCCATCTTCCTTTTTTTTTATTTTTGAAAACTTATAAAAACAAAGTTGTAGATTATCTAAAAACTAAAAACTTTTGTAAAAATAACTTTTGGAGAAACTAGAAAAATAAGATGAAAAATAGCTTTTTAGACAGCAAATCACTTAAACTATATTATTTTTGGCTTTTATCAAAACTTAAATGACTCAAACGGCTAAAATAAGCTTTACTAATGCAAAAATAAGCTACTAATTTACTAATGAGCTAAACTGAAAAGGAAATAGGCACAAGGAAATAAGCAATGAATTGAAAATTGAAATAAGCACTTATAGAGAATTTTAAACCAAACAGCCCTTTGAGGCAACTTTGAGCTGAAATTTAAGCTATCTAACAAAAGCTTTAAGCAAAACAGCTTATACCTACTTAGAGCTTATCCTAAAGACTACTTAAAAGTGCATAGAAAATTCATTTTGAAATACAAATAAGCAAAGAAAAAGCACTATGAAAAAGCTAATAGTTACTGACTTAGGAGCTTTTGGTTTAAATGAAAAAGCTAAAATAAGCTAACTCTGACATTAAAAAGCTAAGAACAAATTTAATCTATCCTAATGAGCTAGTCTAAGCAAAAATTAAGTTAAACCTACAAGCTATAAGCTACTATTCTCTAATAAGCACTTAATGAAAATCTTAGAACCAAATAGGCCCTGCAAGGACTTTTAAGCTTATTTTTCAATGAGCTATTGGATCCTTGTGGGAATCTTGCTTATGCAGGCTTATACTACAGCTAATAAGCTATCTAAATCTACTTTTAAAAAGTATTTTGAAAACCAATAAAGCTGAGAAAAAGCTAACTGAAAAAGGATATGCAGGCAGATTACTCTATTTTTTTGTTTTTTGAAAATTTATGAAAAAGGGAAAGTCCTAAGCTGCAGATCAAAAACAGATGACTAATTTAGCTACTTAATTTAAATAAGCAAATGAACTTTTTAAGCAAACTTAAGACCTAATTTATATAGATTAACCTATAAACTACTTATTTCTAAATTTACCTACTGAAAATGAAGATTGAAAAGTGACAGTTATGTGTTCTACCTATCTGATGCATTTGACACAAAGAGTGACCAAAAGATAAAACCTATAAGTGCAGTCCTAAAATGTGGTTTCCACAACCTTTAAAACACTAAACTAAGTGCAAATTAATCTACTAAATGCTACTAGAGCTTAAAATGGCCTAAGCTCAAAATTATGTTGACAGATTCTGCCTAGCACTTTTTAATCCTAAGGAAACTAAATTAAACCTATTTAAACTCCTCAATTCTACTCTTATAAACCTTAAATTTAGATTCAAAATGAAATTCAAGGACCAAATGGCCACTAGCAGTACTAACTTGTAGTTAGTACTGCTATGCCAAACACCCCCTTAAAAATACTCAACTTCATTTTAGCTTATGAAATTAAAATTCTATGACCAATACTCAATTACCAGATATTAATCAACTAAATTATAAGCTAATTAACAACTAAGATTATTCAAACAAGATCAATGTGACAGAATTAAAGCTATGCTAAATATTTTTGGATTTTTAATGATCTATAAAACAAAATATGAAAAACTAAAATCTACACAATAAAAGCTGAAAACAGATGATCAAACATGTTCAATAAGCATAATAAGACACAATTTAGCACAAATAAGCTAGCAAATAAGCAAATTAAGCAATTCTAAACTAAGAAATTAAAGACAGTAAAGGAACTTGAAAACTTACAAAGGCCTTAGCTAAATAAAGGCTTAATATGCTCAAGTAGCTATTCTACAGCTCTAGCTTATCACAAGGATAAGCTAGTAAAAGTCCCATAAGCTCTTCCAGGTTAAGCTTATCATCCAAAAGCTTCAGGTCCATTAGCATAGGTATTTAACTGATTTTAGATGTTTAAATAGATTAGATGCTTATTATGAGCTCAATTTGAGCTTAGAGACTCAAAGAGCTTATGATGAGCTTATTAGAGCTTATGTAACAGTAACTAAAAATATTTGAGTTATATAAAAGCTTTAAAGTAAAACATATTGTTAAAACTAAAATTTTTAATTCTATTAATACTCAAAACAGATTACAAGACTTGAAAATTAAAATTACAAGAGCTTAAAAAAGAAATTACATTTTAAACGAAAAATTACATAAGCTACTTAACTAAAAATTACAGGGAAAGGGAGATGATGTGTGTGAGGCGTGAGCTTGTATTTATAGCCTTCAGAGGATGCTTCTAGGTCCTCAAGTTTGTTAGACGTTCCCTTGATCTCATCCCTTCATTCAAGCCAATCATTGGATCTCAACTCTTGTCCGTTGGATTAATTGAGGTGAGCACACGGATTGCCAATGTGACATTCCGTGTGTCAGAGCACTTGTGCTTCTTTTGCACTCAATTTAGTGCAAAATCCTTGTCCTTGGTGTGTTTCTTTCCATGCCCGCGTGCAGACCTTTTGGGTTTCCACCAATGGGAGTCTTTCAATGACATATTATTCTGCCACCTCATTCCTTGGAACTTGAATTGCTTGGCCATGTACTCAATTTTTATTTGCCCTTTGATTTTGACTCGGGGTAAAATTGAGGGGATGATGAACAGTAAAAGGGTTTTTACCCGCCTTTTTTAAATTGTATAAGGGTGGGGGTTTGACTCAGGGGAATTTGGCTTTGACATGGGTTTATAAAAAGAAGAGGGATTGGGCTGGGTAAAGGAGATTGGGCCAAAGTGTTGTTTATAAAATATAATGACCGTTATCTTTTATTAATAAAAAGATAACGGTGTTAGGGTTTAAAGGCTTTTATGAATTATGTTTGAACAATGAGGGACTTTTTGGTGTTTTTTTGTCTTTATATGGTTGACGAGAGTTGACTTGTTGACAATGGTTGACCAGAGTTTACTTGTTGACCATGGTTGACTTTTGTCCTTTCTTGTTATCAAATCCCTGGCTTTTGTACAATCTATCCATTCCCGTGTCCGTGTTTGTCCGGTTTTGACCATTTTCTTGTAATATTTGCATTATCCGTACCTACACAATCACAAAGACAAAACAAGCATTTAAAGCACAATTTTGTCTTTTATAGGTCATTTTTGATATAAAACGAATATCTGTTTTCACACATATCAGTCACAGATATGATATGATTTAAGTCAAAGCTAAAATCACATTTGCATTATAAGTATATATTTAGAACTTTAATGTTTAATAAGCAATCGTGCATAATTATTGTATAGATAACGATTCAGGCAACGACATTAGGAAAGCGACAAGTTATCTAATAGAATAATATGCAATGATTCTTATAAAACTATGATGCTTCGTATGTGAAAAGTAATGTAATATTTCAAAACTAGCTAGAAATAAAATGGGTCACTTACAAGGTGATAAGCTCATAGCTCCCACTGAATTTTAGACAACATTACATGTGCGTCTATATATCAGTAGTAAAATGTATTGCTCCTACTGGATAAGACAACATTAAATGTGTGTCCATGCCAATGAAGTGCAAGTAGCAATTTATTTACTTTTCTACTCTTTGAATGTCTGCACATGATCACTAATGTGAGCCTCACAGACTAGTAAACATGTACTTAGATATTCAAAGAAGTGCATCAAGTTCTACTATATATGATGGACTAGCCATCAATGCCATTTTTAACTTGAAAGTTTTGCATGCAATTCCTCCTTCTACATTACCTCAAGGGTGTGTAGACACTTAAGAAAAATATTGAGTTAAGGAAAACTACTAGAAAACTTGCTATTAATTTCCTTCTCTTTCGTGATTTATTGAGATTTTCATTTCTAATTATTAAAACTCATACCATGTCTTGACGTTTCAAGATGTATCATTTTGGTGGTTATAGAATACATGTTCTCTAGTCATCCAAATAAGATGTGCAACCGTTCTTAACCATTAGACTTTTACAAGATAAAACGATTTCTCGAGTAAGTATGCTTTGAGTTTGATTAGGATTGGAAAAACCAAGTGTTCCTATTATAGCTTTCCCATACAAGTAGAAAGGATAGGAATAGGTCTTTTTTTTACAAGGAAAGAAGACTTAGTTTGGCTTCCTCTAACAAGGAAAGGAAACAAACTTTTGTTTACGGTTTGTGTTGCATAAATGTCATTAATAGAAATTACAAAGTTCATATTAGTATTTTCGATAATTATCCTTTTAAAAATTAAGTACCCTTTTTTATAATATAAAACAATTAATTTTACGAAAGGTTAAGATCCTCATTGAGGTTCCACCATCACATCATTTGATCTGCTAGCAATGATAGATTCAATAGGTAGGTAACGTTTACCAATTGTAAATCTTGTGCAATTCTTAGGCCATATGGGACTCATGACATTTGTAACCTAAGAAACAATGTCAAGCTGGCATGTTTAGTCCCATCCTTGGCTCGAGCCAATGTCTCACCTGTTTAACTCGATTAAGTCACCCAAGCGAGAACATGCGAGAATATATCTAGGTCTCACGCATAGAGAATAATCACATTGGGTTACAATTTACCTACGTCTCACGCAGAGTGAAGAGTAAATGCAAGTGTTCTCAACCAATTGGACGACATGACTTAAATTTGACGGGTATTAATTTTTGATAAATGATCAAAAAGTGTGTACGAGGAAGCATGCATTCATCCTTCATAGCACAAGTTAAAAAAACTATTTTTAACTTAAGTCTAATACTTGTTTTTATGTGTGTCAAGTTGTTCATTTTCTTGACTAATATATATCCTAGGTGGAATAGATATTAGTTTAAAGAATACATAAATTAAATAATAATCATAAGCATTTATTTAGTGTTATTTATATAAAAACAAGTGTTTAGTTTCAAATCATATTTAAACTTTAAACTAAATCAAATATTTAGTTTCTAAAATTGGGTTGTGTTTTATTTTTAGTTTTATGAAAACATTTGCAAGTTATATACATTCCAAGCATATATAAAAGCAAACAAAACAAGCACAACCATAAGTATGCAAAGCCTCAACCGATAAAAAACCTATGCGTGTTCTCATAAGCCATCACGATAACCAAGAAGTCAACTAAGGGTTAACCACACAATCACAAAGAGGGATCCTACTTGCTCCAAGAACCATCATGAGCAAGTGACACCCCAAATGAACTTGAAGCGCAAAACTGCCATAAAATTTTAGCTGACTTGACGGGCCTGAAACTCCTAGAAGGATTCTTTCCTAATCCGAGTTCCAGTTGAAGAAATTTTAGCCCCATGAGTTTTGCACTTCCTCCCAAAAATTCAGCCTCTAACTCCTTATAGAACTCAGGGAAATCTATTTTTAGTGGAGGTTACTCCAGCAGCTCTGAATTTGACTTTATGCCTTTAACTTTTGCGCCATTCGAATCCACTCATCGGTTGCAATAATTTTATGATTAAATACATTTATCCTATCATCTAACTACTATAAAGTGCCTAAACAATGGCTACAACAAAAATTAAAATCATACAAAAAGAAGCCGATACAATGGCAAAACCCAAAACTGAAATTAAATGCAATATCAAGAGAAACAAGTCACAAGTGGTCATGGTTTTTATCGGCTTTGCATACACAACATAATAATACCCTAATATCATGTATTAACAAGGTGTTGGCTAAGTCCATGACCAAACATGCATGTATTTGCCATGAAAACAAAATGATTAACAAGAAATAAATTGTTTAGTTAACGAATCGAAGAAATAAATTGACTAGAATTAAAACCCCGATTGGTACGTGTAACCAATGGCTTAAGGATCACTTAGTACTGTATTAAAAACCTTATAATGACCATATTAATTCAGAAATTAATGCCCAAGGGGCTGATTTAAAACCGATTCAAGAAGCGTTCTAAAACGCGCGATTTAGGCCTTTTACACGTACAAGATGATCATATGACATCATATGATGGCTCTGATACCACTATAGGTGCTAAATTAAAAGATTATCATATAAACAAATATTAAACGCAGCAGAACAAGCACCTATCAACAGATCCATAAAGTCATATGACCAATCAAAGAAAAACAACGATTATTACCTTTTGTAGTGTGATCGGTAGAATCAAAGAACAACCTTCTCTTGTACACGATCTATCAAAGAAACCAAGTGACCAAAGTAGATCACCTCTATGATGTATCCACACTACACTTCATCGTATACCTCTTGGATGCTAGTCCTTAACCCGTAACCTTGGAATTCACCTTGAATAATCTAGATACAAAGTGATAGTAAAACAAGAGCACAAAAACCCTTACCAAAGAGTGTGTTTGTGCCGTGTTTAAATAAGAGAGGGGAAGGGAGTCTTTTGGTAAGTTGTTATCAAAATAAATTAGGAGTTAATACCCAATTAATGAGGAGTTATATCCTAAAATATATTTGACCAAAAGATTTGATCTTATCCCTCTCTTTTTCCTCCATATAGGCCGGCCACTATGAAGGCACAAATGGGCCTCCCATTAGATTTTTAAGTCCAATAAACTAAGTACTATACTTAATTATTAGAAGCCCAATAGTGATCCCGAGTTACGTGGGTTATTTATATACCGTAAATACAATAAACACGATATATAAAGTGGCACCTCAGTGTATATGTGTGTGACCCCATAGGCTCACATGTGTCTAGCCATATAATTATTTATTATGACACGAGCATACTCCAACAGCTCCCACTTGCATACGCCATAATAATCAAGTAATTATACAAAGCAAAGTTAAGCGTCCTAGCATCGGACAAATATATATATATATATATATATATATATATATATATATATATATATATATATATATAACTAGCAAATTCTAACAAGTCACCCTTGACCAAGGTAACTAGTCAAAATCTACAAAGAAAATCAATATATATCCGAAAGTATGTGATATTCCTGGGTTGTTATCCCCAACGAGGAATGCAATAGAAAGTCGAGAGTCGGTTTGACATTTGATGCTTGAATGGAACAAAGATTTTGATTGGTTTTCTAAGTCTATGTGAAAATTAATGCAATCTATACTAAAAACAATCAAGGCAACAAAATTTTAAACTAAAAACGCAAACGGGAATCCTAAAACGTGACTTAAAAACCCTAATTTATCAAAATTAATTCCTAAAATGATCGTTTTGACTTTTATAAGTCCTAATTGACTAAAATGCAAGAACTAAGAAAACTAGACCAAAAACGAAAGTGATGTAAGCTTAAAAACACGAAAAACGTGAACGGGATTCAACCCCGTTCTTTAAAAATTCAAAATCTACAATTTTAACCCTACGAAAGCAAATCTAATTTTCCTAAGTCCTAAATAATAAAAGAGAATTTTCTAAAAAAGAATTATATTTTTTGATTATATTTCTATTTTTTATAAATTTTTAAAGTTTTTAATAAAGAAAAATGATTAAAAATAGTTAATGTAATTCTAAAAATCTAGAAAAATTATTAAAGGTGTAAA